>PVKU01013609.1:0-27821 GCA_004027475.1 Anoura caudifer | reverse complement strand
CTTCCTGGACTTCCTGGAAGACTATTTCCTTTGCCAGATTGGGGAAGTTCTCCTTTATTATTTGTTCAAATAAGTTTTCCACTGGTTGCTCTTCTTCTTCCCCTTCTGGTACCCCTATAATTCGGATGTTGGGACATTTAAAGATGTCCTGGAGGTTCCTAAGCCTCTCCTCATTTTTTTTGAATTCTTGTTTCTTCCTTGTTTTTTGTTTGGTTGTTTCTTTCTTCCTTCTGGTCCACTCTATTGATTTGAGTCCCAGTTTTCCTCCCATCTCTGTTGGTTCCCCATGCATTTTTCTTCATTTCACTTATTGTAGCCTTCATTTTTTCATCTAATTTGTGAGCAAAATCAACCAATTCTGTGAGCATCCTGATCACCAGGGTTTTGAATTGTGCATCTGATTGGTTGGCAATCTCTACGTCACTTAGATAAATTGGCTCTGGGGCTTTGATTTGTTCTCCGGTTTCAGCCATTTTCATTTCTGGGTTTTTTTTGGTCTAGTCGCAGCTGTTAGGTAGTGAGGGGTGGAGCCTTAGGTGTTCCCCAGGGTGGGACAGCCCAGTTGCTGGGTAGTGACCCTGTATGTGGGGGTGAGGTCTGAGAGGAGACAATGGCGCTTGCTCTGCTCTCTCTCGGATTCCAGTCCCCTCCACTGCTTCCCCCTTGCCTGGATTATCTGCCCGTGAATGTGGCACCACCCAGTCAGCCAGCTGCCTTGTGCGGCCTCACTGGGTCTGCACAGTTGCCACCCCGTGCCCGGGTTCTGCTAGTCGCCACCTGTGCACCTGGGGGCTGCTAGCTGCTGCTGCCTGCGGGCCCGGTCCGCACCTCCGCTTTTTTCTGCTGTGACTCCGCCCCTCTTACTGGTCTGGATGAATTGTTGTTGGACTTCCAAACAGCTTGATTTTCTGAGTTCTGGTTGTTTTCTTGTTTCTAAATCTTTGTTGTCCTTAATTTTGGTTGTGATAGGAGGCCCAGTGTGTCTGCCTACGCCTCCATCTTGGCTGGAAGTCCGACTTATGACATTTTAATATGATGTTCATTATATTTCTATTGTACTATGTTGGTCTACACACTATACATCTATGGTATAGGAGATGAGTTTGTTTGAAAAATCTGTGTTAACACTATCTTTCATAGTCTTCATTGAAGTTTTCTCTTAGGAACCTTCCCCCCGGCCCGAACCCTTAGTCCATCAGGAGCAGTCTTCTTACTTCTAACATTCCCCAGTGTCCTTCCAGTGGACTCTTTCTCTCTCTAGTCCAGCTCTCTCTCCTGAATGTCATGCTTGAATGGCAATATCACTTTCCAACACTTCCTTTTGGATGTCTCATGACATCTAAACTCAACATGGACTCGTCAGTTTCTAGTCTTCCTTCTGGGGCTCTAACAGACTGCATTTCTCACTCTTGTAATTGTGTATCCACTCATCTATTCACCCATTCATTATTTACTTTAAAGTATGTGCCATGTGTCAGATACTGAGCTAAGCAGTATTTGGAATATAAAGATAGACATAATAAAAAGGCATTCCCACACTCATGAAACTTAATCTATTGGGAGCAGCAGGCAACTAAACAAAGACACTGTGATAAACAATGGTTCTCTTTTTCAATTAATCTTCTGGGAGTCAATATCTTGGCCTCTTCTACTCTCTGACTATACCCTTAAACCAATGACTGTCTCTGGAAATTGGTAATATGAGAGACAGATTTTGATTCATGAAGGTCAGAGAGCATCTGCTCAAGGTCAAGGACCTTAGAACAGTGGTCAGAGTGGTCAGGGTGTGATCTAATTCAGTTGACTCCTCCCCAGATCCTCTGTTTGGAAGCCACAATTACCAGAAACAAGGGAGAGAGTGACCCACGGGGAAGTGAGGATTATCAAGTACCTGAAAAAACAGGCTACCCTGCACCAAGTTCCATATAGGAATCACCCTAAATCATTCCTCATTTCCACACTAGGTTCTTTCTTAGGGCAACATCTAGGTTTGGACTGAAACCATCCTGTATCTAAAGATCTGGCTACCTGGGTGTGGCCTTGGGCAATTTCATTATCTGTAAAATGCTGGTGGTTACTGGAAGGATTACAGGAAATAGCATGCTTTATACTCTTCCCTCACCCAAAATGTTTTAAGATGTCATTTAAGTAGTCATGAAAACAATATAGGCCAGATTTTCAAAAATGGTCTTAATTTCAACTATTCTCCTTCATTATCCCTATAATAACATTTGATGCTTATAGTTTATAAAACATGCACACTGGAGGAAGTGGGTAAAAAATATGCTACAGGGAATCCACTTTGATTTTCACATTGCAGAGAAGTCCAAAATATATGTAGACATTTCATGGTTTATTTTCAGAAGGGCTCTTTTCTTATGTGAACATTGCAAAAACAAGAACACATATGTTTTTGCATAGTTAGTGGATTAAAATTCCAAAGAATCGCAATATCTGTTAATATTTGTGCCTTTTCCTGGTGGAGAGGAGTGTAAATTAATGTGAAATCAAGTTTTGAAGTTTAAAATTGTCATGCACATACAAGGTGGAGATGTCTGCTGTTTATAGGATAATTTTCTTTATTACCTCCCTCCCATCCACTTTTCTTTCCCACAGGAAACTGTCTCTCCTGCACGTAGTTGAAGCTTATATTAATTTTGCTCATGAATCACTAGTTTTGCCTGCAAAGGGACAGAGTGCCCTTGATTTGCTTTTAGAGACATTTCCCATTTATTTACTGTGGTCACAAGTCATCAAGATTATATTCAAAATTGTTTCTGGCCCTGGCCAATGTGGCTCAGTTGCTTAGAGCATTGTCCCATACACCAAAAGGTTGTGGGTTTGATTCTCCAGGTTCAACCAGGTTGATTCAACCAGGTTCATCCCTGGTTGGGGCGCTTATTGAAGGTAACAGATCGATGTTTCTCTCTCACATTGATGTTCCTCTCTCTTTCCTCCTTTCTCTCTCTCCCCTTCCTCTTTCTTTAAAATCTATCTATCTATCTATCTATCTATCTATCTATCTATCTATCTATCTATCTATCTATCTATCTATGTATCTATCTATCTATCTATGTATCTATCTATCTATCTATCTATCTATCTATCTATCTATCCATCTATCTATCTATCTATCATCATTATCTATCATCTATCTAATTTAAAAAATTGTTTCTGGAGACACAATTTGTAGCAAGAGAGCTCTTTACAAATTTGGAACAATGGGAAAGCAGTGGTTTTTAAAAAAGTACAAGCAAAGGTGGGGCTGATTTGAAATATTCCACACACTGGCACCAAATAAATTGCCAACCATCTGCAGAGCAGATGACTTTTCCTCTGACTTCCTCAGAGGAGGGGAGGGAGAGTGAGAGGGTCCATCACATGACTCTCACATTGACATGAGAAACCATCACTTCCTTATTTCTGTGTTAAAGATTTCTGAGTGAATTTAAAAACACTTCAGCTAACCCAGGTGGGTAAAGGGTAGAAGAGTGTGCTTACAGGAATTTTCTTGTTAAATCTGTCACATAACATTACATTATTTATTCTAACCATTTGGAGGACATGTTTCTAATATGAATCCTGATCCAACTCTCTGTTATTTTAATATATTTAAGCCTCAGTTTGCTCAACTGAAAGCAGGGTAGGATCAGCTTTAGATGATGATTCTAACCCAGTATCTTCCAAGTCAATATATAATCACTTCAGTAAGAAAAAGTAATTAGGCTCTGAGCAAGTACTCAAGAGTTTTTACTAAGAGGACCTGGCTTGAGTGTAAAGATTTGGCTTAATGGAAGGCTCAGAGGCATTTCATATTCTATTGGGCCAGGGTATATAGTCACCAAATCCTAGAATGTCATAGAAAAGCAGAGGTCCAATTTAACTTCTATTACAGATGACAACACTTGAGGGCCAGAGATAGAATGTGACTCCATCAAGGTCACACAGTGAACATTATCAGAGTCAGGAATATAAGTCATTCCTTGCACTCCTTGGTTGGCTCATTCATTCATTCAACAAATACTTATTGAAGGTCTACTATGTGCTGGGCACTATGCTGTGTGCTACATTGCAGTGGTGCATAAAAGACTGCTGTCTGCCCTTCTGGAGCTTATGTTAGCGGGGATAAAACCACTGCAGTCTTGCCCACCTGCTTAGCTCCAGCAGTCTGGGTTTTGCAACCCTCAGCTCTTGAACAGATTCATTTGAGCTTCCTTTTACACTCTCCCCCTTTCTCTTCACTTTTACCTATCCTTCTGCACTTTTTCCTTTATTTCTTCACAGCCCCACCCTTGCAGGACTACTTAGTCTTACTGGGTCCCCCTACCTTCCCCAGAATAAATGTTCAGAGCCCTCCCAAGAATAGTCTCATTTATGATTTTATAGGTCATAACTTCATTTTTAAAGGCATAATTCTTCTGCAAGGTAGTTCCTTAACAAGGTGCCTGGGAATAGTTTACTGGGGTAAGGAAATAATGTTAGAACTTCTTAAATAAAAATAAACCCTTTCCTCATAAAAATTTAAAATTCTAATTTTAATATATATTGTAATATTATATATGAGCACACATATGTAGCATTTACATTATTAGTATATTTACATTTTTTCTGTGGGGTATGCACAAACATTTCTTACTGATATGAGTGCACAAGTAAGAACCACTGCCTTAGAAAATGACCTTTGAGAATCCCATCATCCTCCCTGAACATCCTGTACCTTGAGATGACACATCACAAATCTGTGCATCAGGCGGTTCCATTTGGACTTCTTAAATATGGAAAGATGGCCTGTGTCATGCTGCAAAAATGAACTCTGGGCCTAGAAGAGATGCAGTTGTTAGAGGAGCTGGGAAGGCAAGAAGAAATGAAAAATGACGCCACTAGTTGATTCAAAGCCCCTTTGAGAGGAACAGTGGGAGATCTTGTCTGACCACAAGCCAACTGCACTTTCTATGTCCCACACATGTGCCATTCTTTCCCAGCCTTTGTACATGTGGTTTTCTCAGCATGCCATGCTCTCTTTGCCACTGTCAAAATGTTCCAGAGTAGAAACAGCATGGCCTTTGGAGTCAGGAAGATTTAGGTTCTAAACTGTTCTTCACCACTTTTGAGCTGCACGACTCTTGGTAAGTTATCCATAGCTCTGAACCTCAGTTCTTCATCTGATAAGCAGGGTTAATGGCACTTTTCTCTTTGGGCTGTTGTGCAATGTAAATGCATGTAAAGTGCCCAACTTATGCTAAGTACCAAACAAATGTTTGCTTCCTTTTTTGCTTCCAAAGTCACTTTTCAAGCAATAGTGCAAGTTGTCTTTTAAGAAAATAGTTAACATATTGTAAATTGTGCTGCTATGAACATTGGGGTGCATAGGTTCTTTTGGATTGGTGTTTCAGGGTTCTTAGGATATAATCCTAGCAGTGGAATTGCTGGGTCAAAAGGCAACCCAAGTGCCGATCAGTAAGTGAATGGATCAAAAACCAGTGGTACATTTACACAATGGAATTGTACACAGCAGAAAGAAAGAAGGAGCTCCTACCCTTTGCAACAGCATGGATGGAACTAGAGAGCATTATGCTAAGGGAAATAAGCCAGGAGGTGAAAGACAAATACCATATGATCTTATTGTTAACAGGAACCTAGTCAACAAAATAAACAAGCAAGCAAAGTATAGCCAAAGACGTCAAAATTGAAAATAGGCTGACAGTGATCAGAGGGGAGAGGGGAAGGGATAAGGAGGGAAAAGGGTGAAGGGTTTACAGGAACAATTGTAAAGGACACATGGACAATAACAAGGGGGACCAGAAATGGGGGAGGGAGGTAGGGAGGGCCAGGGTGGTGGGGAGGGGTGGAGGGGAAAGGCAGAAAACTGTACTTGAACAACAATAAAAAAAAAGAAAATACTTAACATAAAAAATTCTGGGATTAACACTGATGTTAATTCTCCATAAACTCTTCCCCAGTTGTCTCAACCAAAATTAAATGTTTCTTTCTGCCCTAACAAGCACGTGCTTCTTCCTCTCCTCAGCATCAGTGTCATTCTGTCGTGTCATATGTTCAAATATTTGAATGACCATCTCCCTCACTATATTGTTCATTTCCCAAGGGCAGCGGTCAGGTGCATTTCCCTTTGTGTCCACAACAGTGATGTGCCCATAGAGGGCTATGTTCAGAGGCTCACACTTTACCGAACAAAGATTTATCAGATCTATGTGCCAATTGCTGATTGTTATTTATAGAGGAATCCAGCCATTTTTATTCTCACATCAGATGTATTTTCTGCTCTCGAAGAATTGATGGTCTAATGTATTCATACATGCTGGTTGGTTAATAAAGGAAAGATAAAAATGAGTGTTACATGGTTGAAAACAGAACTTTCAGTTACTGAACTTTTGTGGATGAAATTGGGCAAAGAGTAGCAACTGTCATAAATTAAATATGTACATTACGCCAGTCACTGTGCTAGGTATTTTACACATTAGCCTGTTTAGTCCTCCTCAAAATATTCCCATAAAACTTGTTATCTCCATTTTACAGACAAGAACTTGGGTCCAGCAAGGTTTGATAACCTGCTGGTGTCAGACACTGATGAGTAGCTTGCCAAGAAGTATCAAGCAGCAGCTGACACTAATCTAAAGAGAGAAGAAAAAATTCTGAGCCTTCCCCCAAAGCCATTGCCTGAGGTTAGGATATCTGCTTACCTGAGAAATTGTAAGAAGAAAGGAAATACATATTGTAATTGGCCAGCCACTGCCAAAATACCACAGCATTAGCCAAGCCAGGGCTTCCAAAATCAAGATCTGGATGAGGTGGAGGAAAAAGAACCCCAGGTTGGCATCAAACATGTTCATTGTCTCTAATGTGCTCCGCAGTTCTTGGAAGTCTTCTACCAATTGGGACTGTGGAATATTCAAGGAAGAAATTAGTTCTTTCAGGGGAAAGGGTACACAAATGATCATAATTAATAATCTGTTTTATTAACTTATTGACACCTTAATTTTATGATTAAAAATGTATTAGCATTATGAAATTTAATAGGGGGATTAAAAACAACAAGCAACAAATAAAACATTTAAAAAATATTACAATTTTTTCACTAGAAAAGAGAAAAAATTGGTTTGTCAGCTGTCCTCAAACTGTTATAAAACTTTATGTCATTTCTTTGAGGGGTGGTCATGGTCAGTAAAGATATACAGAAGTCTAACAGTTGTGTTTTAAACCATCACTATTTTTTCAGGTACTGATTTCTGGCTATGCTTTGGTGAACTTTGTTATCTATACAGATCTATGTTACCATAAATAGTGGTACAGTTTACAAAGTTATTGCTGCCATTGCCAGTTGTTTACCTGTGCAAAGGGCTGGCTCATAGAAGATGATGAACATGAAGAAATATAGGCCACTTAGATTAGCTCAATGTATAGATTTCTATAAGCTGTACTCAATGGATTGCCAGGAACAAGACAGGGTCTCTGGTGGCATTAGAGCATCTGCTGGTTGGAGGGGTCCTGGTTCTGTGTGTGTGTACTGATCATATGTGCATATGTGTGTATGCATAAGGCTAGCATCAGTTCATAAGCTTGTCGCATCATACTGGAGAGTCAGTGCAAGGGCTGGGAGGAAATCTTTCTTAGCTTAATGACTATAAAGGGGTTGAAAACAGGACCATGAGAAAGTAACCAGAGTATAAGAAAGAGAACAGGATTGTTTATATGTAAGAAAGGAGAGAAATTTGAAATAAAAGAACTATGGATATAATTCTAGAAGTCAAAAATTTTATTTAAAAAATCACTGATGCAACTTTTAATTGATCCACTGAATGGGAAAAGTCCAGATGGGCTCATCTCTCAAGCTCCCATCAACCCTAACATTCTGGAGGCCATAGGTACTTTTAATAGGTCATCTCTAGAGTGGCTCAGGGCCTGATCATGTTTTCCCACCCATTTATTGTACAGAGACAAGGTCACCAAAGTCTGGAGGAGTGACTGGTCTGAAATCTTCAGCGAGCCAGTGACAGATACCAGACTTAAACTTATGTTTCCTGACGTCCAGTTTTGTGCTCAAATACTAATTGTCTACATATGTATCTGGGTAAATATAATATAGTCATTCATTGTTTAAAAGAGTGTTGATCTCTGGGGGTAGCCATAAATTTTCTTTAGTTTTATATACATATGTATATATGTAAATACATATACATATATTCACATTGATGTACTAAAGAAAATTTATGGTAGATCATTACCTCCAGAGACCAACACTGGTTCATCAATGGGGTTTTCTTTCCTTAAAGAGTATTTTCAAGAAAAACAATTAAAGTTTGTACTATCTTCCTTTTTTAACCTTGGGGCCCCTGCCCTAAATGACATAGACTTCTCTGGGGTTGGTCAATTACTTGTGTCCCCATAGAGTTCATGATAGCAGTAGCATCTAAAATTTAATGGAGGCAACTGAACTTGAACAACAATAAAAATGTAAAATTTATTGAGCATTGACTGTGTTCTGGATACTGGTGTGAGCTTTTAAGTGCCTTTAACTCTTTCAATAATCTCCCAATAAATCTTATGACGTTGGTTCTATTGTTGTTGTTATTTTACTGAGAGAGAAGATGAGCAGCAGAGAGGTTTGGTAACTGGCCTAAGCCCACACAACCTCAGAGTCCATGCTTCTGAACACAGAGCTGTGCTTCCAGCACACAGCCATGCAGGATGAGCATCACCACAGAAGGGGTGAGCTTGTGTTTGTCTCTGGTCTGCACGTAGCTAGCTCTGTATCCTCAGATTCCCTCTTCCTCTGTGAGTTTGCTTCATAATTTCTTAAAGCAGAAATATAACCCTCATTCTGTCTGCCTCATGGTGATAGATGAATCAGCACTTTGTACAAATTATTTTCGAAGAATTATACAAATATAAGTTGTTTAAAAAAATAAATGGAAAAAAACCAAAATGCTTAATATTAGCTAAAATCTCTTTAATCTTTACATAAAATCATCTTAGTGAATGTTCAGTCTTATAGAGACCCCGTCCTTTGGAGGAAAGTGTTCAGGTAGCCAAAGTCTTCTTGAGAGAAAGAGTGATGTCCTTCCTCAAAACACCTAAAGGATTGGGGCCAGAGAAATAACTTGGAGTCCCAGTTCTTCAACACACCAGCAGTGGGGCTTTCAGGGAGTAATTTATTGTCCCTGGACTCTAATTTCCCCAAATGTCAAAAGGGCTGCAGTTAGAATATAGTCACATCTTTCATTCATCAGCTATTTGTGGAGTTTCTACTGTGCAGATGAGTCCCGAGGACACAGGGATACGCCCAATAGGGATGATCTCTGCTGTCATGGAAATAAGTTTGCTAGGGAGCACAGACACAGACATTAAACAAATAATTACAAGAAGTCACTGAAAAAAATTATATGTATAAGTTGCCTGGCATGAAGAAGGTGTTTAGAGATGCGGCACTGTTTCATGCAGGGCCAAAATTCTGCTCATTTCTTTCACAGAGGTTTCAGAGTTCCGAGTGGGAAGATGGCATTGTTTGCAGATACGTGGAATCCACTCATTCTTGCTGCTGCAGGCCCACCCAGTCATGATGCTGGTTTCTCACAAAACATGATAAATTGGACCTGAAATATGCCTTGGCCCCATTGCTCCACATATTCTTTTCTTTTGCCATTTTTATTTACTTATTTTTTAATTGAATTTATTGGGGGTGAAATTGGTTCATAAAACCATACAGGTTTCAAGTGTATACCTCAACAAAACATCATCAGCACACTGCATCATGCACTCACCACCCAAAGCAAAGTTTCTTCCCATCCCCATTTATCCCTGCCTCACCCACGTCTATTTACCCCCACCCCCGCTTTCCTCTATCACCAAACTGTTGTCTGCATCTATGTGTCATATGTATATATGGCTTTTTGCTTAATCCCTTCACATCAAGATATTCCTGAGTCCTGAGACCTCACTCACATTTTTGTTTCTCTCGTGGCTGGGCTCTTCTGGGGCAAGCTCTCCAATGAGCAGTGGCTTAAGGTACAGTTGCGCAAAGTCAAGCTCGGGGTGCATGGCTCTGAAGACATCCTGTAAACCAGAGAATTGTTAGAAGCTTAGAAGAGACATGCTTATCCACAGATTAGTCCCCTTCCTGACCTCACCCTGTGCCCATCTGGGGAACCAGCACAGACTCTGTTAAGAGAATTTGATCCCAAATCCTAATTGATGTTTCAAGTTGACCGAGCAAAATTAGCCTTGGAAATTCTCAGTGAAAGCTGGAGATCCACCTACTCAATGCACTGATTCACTAGGGAAGTCCAATGCAGCCAAGTTATCCCCCCAAACTAGAGAGACCTCTATTTATTTTATTGAGAAGCAGAAGAAATTGCAGCTTAAGTTTATGGGCCATGATAAATCTTTAAAGTCCAACAGCATGCCTGGGGTGGAAGTTGCTTACTGTCTGAGGCATACAGCAACCAAGACTGGCTATGCAGATCATGTCTCCCACCAAAGTCTGCCTGTGGTTTCTTAGCAAAAGACCAGGGGAATGAGGCCCTTGAATTAAGTTATTTCCAATAAAAGCAGAATAAAGTTGATGGTGGTTGTTCAAGACAAATGTAGAAGAGAGTGTGGGAGCACAGCCATTGAGCTCTGGGTTGTCTGGAGTATCACACTCTTGGCTGTTTGTCACTTCTCCTAGAAAACACTAAAGCATTGTGTGCAGGGGCTTGTGACAACCAGGCAGAGAACTGAGTTGACCAACTCTATTTTTCCATCTCAGATCCCTACTTAAGTAGAAATTCCAAGTGGCTATGAGGAGTGGCAGTGATCCCTATATCTTGTCTTTATTTGGAAATGGAAGATATTCTCTTCTCTTGGGGATTTAAACAGTTTTGGGGGAAGGGAGATTCTCCAGGAGGAAGATTCTGGACTTTCTGCTATTATGACTTTGGGGATGGGCGTGATTAAAAAATTAAGAAATACAACCGAGATTGTAACTTGGATACGTGGACACCATACACATTACTCTGAGTTCTGGCAGTGCATAGTACTGATTAAGTAGATGCCAGAGCAGCCATCCTACATCTCAATCCTGGCTATGTAATTGTGAACAAGTCTCTTGACCTGGTTATGCTTCTCTTTTCCCTTTTCTAACATGAAGGTGATGACAATAGCTATTCAATTCATAAAGTTATTATAAGGATTAAGTGAATTAATTAGAATCTGACTCTCAATGTATTTTAGCTATCTTTCTTATGTATAATTCCAGTGATAAGGACTTGCTACCTAGCTTCTGTGCAAGACAACATTCAGAGATTTGATTCCTGTACCCTAATGCCTAATGTTGTGTCAGCTCTGAATTATTTTAGTGAATATGATAACTCCTCCATCTTTAAATAGTAAAGCAACCTTGGATATAGCCAAGAACTACACATGAGTCTACTTATAAGAAGGTGCTAATATAGTGACTGAGGTTAATTGGAAAGGTGCAACACCAATTCTTTGGACTTACTTAACCTAGATTCAGTGATGTGAAGAGATTTGTATCTGCTAGAACCAGCTCAGGTTCTACTGTCCATTCTGCTTCTGCACATTTCCTCTGACCCCTTGGAAAATGCCGACCTGTATGATTTCAAAGCTGTTTTTTAATTGTCACATTTGATGATTCTGAAACTTAGTTTCCCAAATCAGGAAGAGTCATTCCATGATTAAGAAGGTGATTAAAGTATTTCAGGATGATTCATATTGAAAAATCATGTTCTGCTTGTTGTTTGGGAGCAACTTAGGATGGAAAGCATCCTGATTGATAAAGATCAGGGGTAAAGGAAAGGTAAGCTATTACAATTTTGTCTTAGTCCAAGCAGCCATTGTCCAAGCTGACAATGACATTCTTCCGGGTTCATTGTTTCTTCTGATCCTTAGCAAGTTTCATAGGTCAGTAATGTGACAACAGATACTGAAGACCTCCTAAACAGTATTCTAGAATGGTAGGCATTGCCCTGTTTGTGGAACTCTTCATTGGATCTATGGGCAGTACAATAAAAAAGTTTGGATAGTCTTAGAATATTTGATTTAGAAGAATTTCCTGAAACTGAAAACTGAGTCAGTTTTGAAATCCCCTCTTGCAGAAATAAGTTCTGTTATCAACATTCTTGGGCAAGTATGTTCCTGCTGAAGGAAGGAAAGAGGAGAAAATGAAGGGGAGAAGGGATACTGCCAGCATTTATTGAGTGTATCCTATGTACAAGGTAATTTATGGTCCAATTTGTAATCATCACTTTAGTTCTGTGAGGTTCCATTGTTTCTGTTTCTCAGAGAAGAGAAATGTCTTGTCCTAAGTGCCACAGTAAATAGTAGAGCCAGGATTTGAACTCAGGGCTGTTTGACTTTAAAGCCGTGAAGCTTTAAAGGTTTATTCCAGCCTTAACATGCATCATTTTTCAAAAGGTCTCTCAAGAGAGGAGCAATACCAGATTGTTTGGGGATGGTGCTAACATCAGTATGTATCTACTGAGCAGATAGTAATGGTGTCTCCCCACCTTAGGTTCTAATCATGTGAATGACTTTGCCTCTGGTTTCAACCTACCTTCTGAGGCTTGGCTTTGCACCATGTTATTCACTGGATCTCTCCATATTCACTAAATTTTCCATGCTTCTTTGTGGTGCCGAAGATTTGTACACACCATTCCTTTTGCCTTCCTCCATTTTTCTCTACACAAAAGCTCTTCTTCACTCTTTAAGATCCAGATGAAATATAACCTGCCCTAAGCCACCCAGGAAAGTTATGCATGATCTCCTCTGGGCTTCCATGATACTTTGTTTCTAGAACTTTTCGAACTATGTTATAAGGAATCTGCGTCTTCATCCCTTCTGTAGTGATCTTTGAGTTTTTTGAAGACTGGGACTATGCCCTGTTGGTTACATATCAGTATGCCTGGAGCATGGCATGTGCTCATGGATGCCTAGTGAATAAGGGAGAGGGTGCATGAATAACTAAATATAGGGTTTTTCATCAGAGTGTCAAACTCAGAGGATTCAGATCTTTAGCATCATTGTCTCCTACCTACCCTCAGCATCTCATTTTCTGACTTTTCTGCTGCTTTAGCCTCTCTCATTTTCATGTTACCCTCTTGGTTTTTCTTCTCAGTCACCATCTCTATGCCTTAACCTATTTATAAATTTCTATCATAGCTTAGCTCAAAATCGATTGTTTCCAAAACAGTATCACACTGGAAAAATATGATTTTTACAACTAGCTTGGAAATCTTGATAATTTTTTTTGCTGCTTTTTAATGGGAGATGAAGAGATGTGCTTTACTGTAAAAGCAGCATGACTCTTAGTGGAAGAGAAAAGTACATAAGGTCTGAGACAAAATCCTGCCTTTGTAGCTTCAGTACTAGATCCAGGTTGTGCCCTGCACAAAGGCACCCAGCCAGCAGGGAATGTATGGGATGAAATCCAGCAGGCATTCCTGCTTGCCAACTCTTTAGCTACAACACCCAAAGAGCATGCCTTCCTCATTCAGACTAAGACACAGTGCAGGGTAGCAGGGGAGCAGGCTGTTTTATATTGGTCAAATTACTTAATTTATCAAGCTTTGTTTTTTTTCTAAATGTGTATAATAATACTACCTTGTCTGCCCCATGGGCTCATTAATTCCTTTATTCATTTATTCAGTCATTCCAAAACCTATTGAGGATCTAGTCTAGTGGGTAAGAGTTTAGGCTTTGGAATCAGACATCAATAAATGACTCATTTTTATATTATTTAGTTCATCTGAAGTGGATTGAAAATTTTCAAAATTCAGAAAAGGAAAAACCAATGGCAAGTATATGTATGAGTCACAAAACAAAGTAATTAGAACCTGCATTTACTCACCTCAGAAAAACTCACTGGAATAGTCAATACCCATCCACCAACCCATTCCCACCTCCTTAGGTGACTTTTTCTCTGCTCACCCTTCTCACTCAGATCTCATCTGCTGCAAAGCAATGGCTAGAACATGTCACCTCCTATTTTCAGAGTCCAGGGTGCTAATATTACACTATGGAACCTGTCACTTCATATTTTGAATAGGACAATTTCAAGGGAGAATGCAGTTTTTGCCCCTGTCCTTGGAGATAGCCACTTTGGAGTGGAAAATGTCACATGAAGTCATATAGATTCCTCTTCAGACTCAGGGGTAAGCAGAGGGTTATTTTTTCCACTGCAACTCATTCCATTGTTAGAGACCTTCCATCATTTGAAAGCTCTTTCTTATACTGAGATTTATTCTATGATACTTTTAGCTGAGCTCCAGACCAAACTATCTTTTTCTCTCTACTCTCCCTGCCAAACCTGCTCATCCTCCTGGCTCCCCTGTCCCATAATGGATTTCACCACCTACTTATCTAAGCCAGACATCCGTAAGTCAGTTTAGACTCCTTCATCCTGTTAACTTATCCAGTTACTCATCAGTCCTAGATATCCATGGCACTCATCTCCTCTTTTTTTTATTCCTGTTGTCGTTGCATTGCTCAAGTCTCCAAGATGTTACCTGGACTACTTCCTATATTTTCATCAACTTTTCTCAATTTCCTCCTTCATGCAACTGCTGGGCTGGTAGTGTTCACCCATTTCACTTATTATCACTTAGTCACTTTTCTCTCCACTCCTCTACCCATTATTTAAATGAGAACTGGATTATTGAAGACATTCTGACAACCCAGAGAAGATGCAATTATTACTGATTATTACTCTCCTTTCACCAACAGCTTTAAGGCCCTGCTTGATTTTGTTGTCATGGTTGCAGGTTGGGAAGGATGCTGTGCTAGAGAAGTGTGATTATGTGCAGTGGAAGGAGAGGAAGATATACAGTGAGGGCCAAATGCAGAGTCCTTAGTTCAGCATCAAGACCATTTCTCCATCTCCTCCTTCTCTTATCTCTTCACCATCTCTTTCCTTTATTGATGTCCTCTTCCTCTTTCTCCTCTTCTCATTCTCATTCCACGACAGTCACTGACATTATTGTGCTAAGACAAAAGAAGTGTTAGATGCTCATTCTGGCTGAGCTCTTAATCATGATCTGAGTCATAGCTGTACTCCACCTTGGTGCTCATGCTCTTCCCCATGCCCTAGTCTCACCTTTGTTGGCTTTGCTTATCCCAAGCTGCTGGGAGTGCTCTCCATCTTCCACACTGCAGTCCTCCAAATAGTTAAAATAGACTTAGCTATATTTCCTCTAAGTTTTAGTTATCTTTTCCCTGTCATCAATCCCTTTGACTCTCATGAGAAAGAACTTGAGTTCCTCAATGTCACTCTCAGAATGAAGTGTCCAGAGACAGGGAGTGGGATGACCAGCACACAGGATGATGTGCCTGCTCTCTTTGTTCTGGACATGTTGTACATGCGCATGCACCACAAGATTGCACTTATTTTTTCTGTGGAGCCTGAAACACAATGTTATCTTAAAACTTGTGGCTATATATTCATATGCATTTCCTGTTATCATATGCTTTGTAATCCTCATCTTAATGATTGCAAAATAACCCAACAGATGGATAAATTGTGATCTATATAATTAGTTCTTCTTGGACTTACAGGTTATTTCTGGCTTTCCCCAGATGAGGTATTCCAGGTGAGCAGACCAGAGTCTGGATTCTAGTTACCTGTACTGTGCTGTTAGTTTTAGATTATATAGTTTGAAAACAGCCAGGTAACCCACATATGCAATAACAGTAGTTGATGTGCCAATTTTGTTTTATGGACTTATTTTTCTTGGTAAAGTTGTTTTTTGGAGACACTTATAACCTATCTTAGAAGAAACAAATGAAAAAGCCCAAGAGTTGCCATTTTTTTGAGTAGTGAATCTGTGCCACACACCATAGGGAATATTTACTTTATCTCCACTGACTTTCACAACAATGCTAATATGAAAGTATTATTATCTCCACTTTCCAAATAAGGGAGCCAGCCTCCAAGAGCTTCAGCAGACTCCTCAGGACATTCCTAGTCAGTGGTGGAGTCCAAAGGCAAGGCAGACTTGGTTTGTCCCAAAACCTATACTCTAAATCACTAGGCTGTGCCACTAAGAAGGATTTTGGAAAGACTGACTACAAAAATGAATGAATGAATGAATGAATAGATAAATTCATTCATTTGTGAATGAGAGCTTGTGATAAAGACTACTTAGGTATCCATATTCACCTTTTATGAGGAAGATGGAGGCTTGGAAAAGAGTCAGTGTGTAAATAATAAAAGAGTGCCCCTTCTGGGTAGGTGTAGCCATTGGAAAGAGCCCCCACAAAGAGACCATTTTGGGGTCCATATTTCCCTTTCAAGACATAACCTACAAAGGCCTCTTAAGTTGTAGAGTATTGGACATCAAGTCCTCTGACTTTATGTTCTTCCTTCTTTCCCTTGAGACCACGGTGCCCTCCACCTTGAACCCCCTGCTCTAAATCAGATGGCACCAAATGTAATCAGGATTTCTAAGCTGGCAAACAGCCAGTAATAATCACATCTTTGAGGTTATGTCAGAGATATGGATAGTAATACCTACAATTGAATGAAAATTTATTAAAGTGTCTGGCATTACCCTAAGCACTTTATAAGCATCAGTCCCATTTACCATAAACCAGTTAGATGGGTAATGTCATTCTCATTTTGCAGATGGTGAAGCAGAGGCTCAGAGTGTTCCAACAGCTTCTCTAGGTTCATACAATGATTGCAAAGCTTAGACTTTCCATACTCTGAGTAGGCGTGAAGTATTATAGTCGTCAGAAATTTCCTGGCAATCCCTAGTCTTCTTGAGCTATCTTTCTTGGGAGAATCTTTTCTCTGAAAATTTTTGGATTTACTTTTCTAACATCTCAGGTACATGACTGACTGACCATGCTCAGGATTTTCATTCTCAGGATATGAATCCTAAGGTGGTGTGGATATTTTTTCCTAGGGTTCTGATGTTTCTATTTTATTAATAAATTCCTCCTCATTGGCTGGAACTGGATGCAGAATCATGGTCTTTCCTGACTTCTGGGAGGTAAAAACTATCAGCAAATTGCAAATTTATCATCCAAGCTGCCTGAAGCTTAGAGTCTATCTGTGTGGTTTTCAGGGTGGCTGAGACCCACATCTTTGCCAACACATCCTCTGAGCTAAATTCTATGATGTGTGTTAGTAAAGCATCATCCAAATTCTGGATTGTGGGAGTGAGGGGATGGGCTAGATAGGGATCTGTAGTATTTATTTTATTTTTCATTCCCTTTCTTCTGTTATTCTTGCACACATGCTTTCTACCTCACTTCTTCTACCCTCATCTATCTGAATTCTGACTCAGCATCTATCTCCCCTACACCAGGATACTCCCACCCCTTACTACAAGCACATGTTCATTTTCTCAAGGGAAAGATGGCCTTTGTTTAAAAAATATCAGGTCTGATGGAAGTGGAGGGAAAGTAGCAAGGTATGTTCAGAAAGGTATTCACCTGACTGCAGAATCAAAATAGAAAGATGTTGGGAGAAGAACCTGGTTGGAGGAGGAGGATAAGAAATTGAGGAAAAAAATGAGAATTGGGGAAAAATATTTTGATAGTGTCAAAGATAAAATATTGCTTAACTTTGCAAATTTGCCATGCACTTGCATATTTTGTTATTATCACCACCATTTATAGAGTGATTCTTAGTTAAACAACGTTTTCAATTTTATACTTTGAAACAAGTTGGAGAATTTGTATACTAAATTGTGAAACAACAAAACAACAAAGTAAGAAGAAAAAAAAGCCTGGGTTTCAATTTCTGCTCCACATATTAACTGTTTGATTTTGGGTTAGTCAGCTCTCCTTAATCTCATTCCTTCATATGTATAATGTGAACAATGAAATTCATAATTGGCATAAAACAAACTTCTTGTAAGATATTTTGAATGGGCTTCCTAAATGATTTAACGGTTTAGAAACCTTCCTATTAGATGTTAAATGGGAATTTTATTTGTAAAAACTCAGCTACAAAGGTTAGAAACCTATCTGATTTCAAAATTTGACAATGTTACTTGCTGGCTGTGTGTATTATTTGCCTCTTTGAACATTAACTTTCTCATTGCTAATACGGGGATGATATCCACCTTCCTCACAGTGAGGTTTAAGTGAAATGATGCATTTGAATGTGTCTAAGGTATTCTAGACATCCAACAAATGTCACAGAATTTGTTTTCCTTTGCTGTTTTGGTGAGGGAGAGTGATAAGGAAAAGCAGTAAAAAAAAAAAAGCAAAGACTGGAAGTTAAGAAATGTAAAGGTTTTGAATCTAAGCTCTGCTGTGGGGTGACTTTGGCCAGTTAATTATGCTCTCTGATTCTAATTTGTCCTCCCATCAAAGTGGCTTGTATTACCTGTGTGACACTGAATGAGCTACAAAGAAGGAAAAGAGCTCTTCAAAGCCTAAAAGCCTATGCAATCGAAGGTTTTCATCACTGTTATTAACATTTTGATGCCTAACAGATGAGTCACTGGCTTGAGCACGTACTGACTTGCTTTTGGGAAGAGAGCCAATGTTCCAGTCACCCAGCAGCTGGAACAGAGAGAGGGCCGAGCTTTCCGCTCCTTACCGTGGCGTCTTCTCCAGCGTAGTGGGTGAGGACCCGGCGCCCACCTGGATGGCGGTCTGCCCAGCCAGTAACATCGTAGACCTTGCGGTTGATCACCAGCCACTGGTCGGCCTCTTGATTGTGTTTCTGGATCTCCTGCCAGCTGTATAAGTTGAAGCTCTTTCTGGGCATGCCACCATTCCCATTTGCCACCTGCTTTACAAAGGCTTCTGCTTTCCCATTTGCTGCTGGTTTGTGGTTTGCCTGATGCTGCTCCCTTATGTAGAGCTGACTCTTTCCTACAAGGCTTCCATTGCCTGCATGCTTTTCTTCAATCTTCATCGTCACCGAACCCCTGAGATTTCTGGTTTGACTCCTGAGACTTCTAATCCTCACCTCCGATTAGACAATAAACTAACCCTTCTTCCCCCTTTATTCCATTGCAGTAAGATGCCTGCACAGAATACTTCGTTTTTAGCCCAATTATCTATCTCTTCACAAACCTGATGGTGAGCACATTCCCAGCCTCTCACTTCTGCCTGTCCTGGATCTCTTCTGCCCTGATGGAGGCTGGACCACCTTTATCTCTTCACTTCTCCTCTCCCTGCAGATGGACTCTTAGCAGCATCCTTCATCATTGAGTCCCTAAGTAAAGAGTTGTGGCCAATCGCAGTCCGGCACAATGTTGTGGCCTGCCCCCAGGGAGGAGGGGCTAGGTTCTGTCACATAACTTCCCTCCTCTGCTCAAGCTGGGTGGGGTTCCTACCTCTCTGACGTGACTGTGAATGGGAACATTCAGATTTGTTAATTGAGCATGTGAACAGAGTTTTCAAAATCTCCAGGATGACAGCTACGAAGAACAAATGGTTGGTGGTCTTAGGAAATGTTCTTTTTGACAGCTGTTATTTCTCCCTAGGGCTTTTAAACTTTTAAAAAATACTTTCTTTTTAAAAGAAAGGTTTGTAACTACCAAAAAAGCGTATCAGTGGTAAGCCAGTTTTTCTCTTAAGCTGGCTAAATCTGTCAACACACCTGAGTGTACAGCGACTGACATTTACTAGGACACATGATGATTGTCCAAGCCCAGGTCACACTTTATCTGGTTTAATCCTCACATTAATCTTTTGAGGGAGGTACTGTTAGTGTCCCATTTGCCAGGTGAGAAAACACTGGCTGAAGACCTCAGGTAAGCTGAGTCACAAAGTCAGAAGTAAATCCAGATTTCTTGATTCCAAGTTCCCAACTCTTTCCACTCGGTTTTCTGAACCTAAGGTCTAGATGTATGTAATAATAACTTGATACAGTGGTTTAGAAATGAGTCAGAGGCAGAGATTACAGTGTGGTGGTGGGGAATATTAATGTTAAAAATGGGGGCATGAAACAGTAGAAATAAAACCATTCTCATATTTAGAAATAAGTCCTAAGTAAATCATCAGAATGCCCAAGATTTATGTACTCAGGGTGTAATTCTAGTATGATTTATAAATGTTAAAAATTAGAAATGGCCTAAATGTCCAACAATAAAAAAGACTGATTTTTAATGGATTATTGAATATTATATCAGTGTTAAAAATAAGTTTTTCGTACACATTTTAAGGGCATGGGCTGATGTTTGCAGTATAACAAGTAAAAAATTAGTCAGTTATATTTTGCTTGGAAGGAAAAATTCTAAAATACTGGCATTAATTCTGATTGTTATTAAAATTATTTTCTCTAGTCTGTATTATCTTTCTCAAATTTTCTACAAATAAATACATGTTAGTTTTATAATTTGGAAAAAAACAGGTTTTTGTTTTTAAAATAGAGAATCGAAGAAAGAAAGAAAATGCACATTGGAGCTAGATAGGCCTAGGGCCATGTTTGAGTGCCACCATTTGTTAGCTATGCAACATCATGCAAATTACCTTATTTCTTTGGGTTTTCAATTTTCCATCTGTAGAATAAAAAAAATAAACACAATTCTCAGAATTACATTAGTTAGCCTAAGTTATGGTATTTACAGAAACTCTCAGTAGTTTCAATAATTTCTGGTGGGAGTTTTACAAATCCAACATATGTACATTTGGTATTTGGAAGTGATACATGTAAATTCAGGATAGCCCTAGAATTTTAGTATAAGTGAGGTTTGAAGACAACAATCTAGTTGCAAGCTTGTGGGGGACAGACAAGGAGGGTTGCCCAGGGAAGTTGTGCTTGCTTGGGTACCAAATAGACTTATAAAGATAGGTACACATTTCTTTAAATCATTTGTACTTGTTTTGTTTCGCCAGCCAGGGGGCTATTTGTAATCCTGGAAATAAGATAAACTTTGGAGCCAGAAATATCTAAGCTGAGTATTCTTGCACAAGATTCTTATTATCTCTATGCTGCAATATTCTTATTCTATAAAAATGGGGTGAACAGAAAGTATTCTCAAAAATTTGCAGAGGGGATTGAATTCTGTTATATGTAGGAAGAGTTTAGCATAGCATCTAATACCTGGAGGTATGCAATAGATGTGAAAGCTGTTATTATTGTTATTGCACAAATTTTTAGTTTTGTTTTGGAATGTAGTCACCTATGTCTGTTATTTATTTTCTCAGGTCAATGAGCTCACTTTGTTTTATTTGTTTTCAAAGAAATGTTGCTATTAAAACAACCTCCATTGTTAAAGCCCAGGTGGAGAGACCAGAGGTATTTGACTATGGGTGGTGAGGCTCTTTTGAATCCACCTTTTGAGCCCCAAAACAAATGGGATGCATCTGGGACTTTCTAGGATAGGAGTTCTGCTCTATCTTCTTTCAGGAGAAACTGACTTCCTGTAATTTCATTCTTATTTTACTCAATTCTATGGAAGAAAGAAAGAGGCTGGGCAGCAGGAGAGAGAAAATGGTAGTAGAAGTGGATAAATGTGAATGAAAATGTGGCTTGCCCACCTGGTGGGGAGGGTTAAGAACTAGGAGAAAGCCTATGTAATTACCTAAATATTTGCTAAGCTTGTTTGATTGATTGATTCCTAAGGATGCTGGCCTGAGATGTTTTCCTTCAGGGCTAGAAGGTAAAGATAAAAAAAGCTGCTAGAAAACCTCTGGAAACCAGCTGCAATTGACCAGAGGACACTTCAATGGGTTTAGTGCAAGCTTTCCTCATTACCCTCATTATAATACAAAAATCTCCATCCAAGGCAGGGTGTACCCACTGTTTTCTGTACATGTGATGTATGTCTAGTCATGTCCACTTACTGTGCATGCTCACCCTAAACGTACCTAACATGCTATGATGTAACAACAGCCCTGTAATGCCATGCGGTCTTTTGTTCTTGGGGAAACATTGCTCAGGAAATGACTCCCAGTGTACTCTTTGCTTGGTGGCTGGCAATACAATTCCTTGGAATGTTCTTTTGACTGACACCTACCAAGTGGCTGGGTCCCGTTTCAGTTGGTAATAAAATGAGACAAAAAAGAGGGAGTAGATAAAGAAGGAAGTGGTATGGAGTAGAGAAAGGAAGTACCTCTTACAGTACTAAAAAGTAACTAGGTGACTAGGATGCTGGTCCCAGCTTGGTCCCCAACTAACTTGCCTTGCCCCCCAACTAACTTGCCTTGCCCCTTCACTGGGACTCAGTTTTCTCATATGTAACATTGGAAGTTGAAATTGACAGGGCTCCAACAATATTTTGAGTTTAATAGTCTATGAAAAGGTAAGAGAACCCTTCCTGACATCATTTTATAGGAGAATGTGACAATTGGCTTCTGTGTAGGTTGTGTGTAAATAGCTCTAGAGTGCTGGTGGCCAGCAGGCATGAACATGCCATCCCCAGAGGGACCGCCTGTGGTTTTAGGGACAGCCTAGAACTAGTTCCTATACTGGCCTTGACAGAGATGGAGAGCACATGAGCTTTTGCTTGTTGAGGGTCAGAACCTCTTGAAATTAGGTGGCTGGGCATGACTTTGTCCCCCCCCTTCTTGTGCAAAGCTCAGAAAGTATTGGGACTGGAGAGTCCTTAGCACAAGCACACTTGTCTCTCAATAAACATTCCTTTTCAAAATGGGATGCAAGTCCGTCAGATTCCAAGTATGTGTTGACTGTGTGGAGATCGTTCTCAGACTTGGAGGCGCGAGTCCACCCTCATGGTGAGCTGATCTCTCCCCAGCAACTCCTCTTCCTAATCATCTTCTAACTCTTCCTGGGGAAATGAGGTAAAAGATGAGGTGCCTCATCTCAGAGGTAATGCTGAAGAGTGTTCTAATCATAAAAACAACTTCCTGTGAAGACAGGGTTCTGGAATACCAATTCCACATGGGGCTTTTTGAAAAGCTAGCATCTTTTACCAGTGGAGGTGAGTCATTCATTTATTTACAAATCAATGTGAACCTGTACTAAGTAGCTTCCAAAGGGCTGGCATTGTTCTCCAGGAATTTACTGGCTTTTAAAAAACAAAGTGCATGTTTTTACCTCATTTTGCCATAGGGAGTCAGAGTAGGGGTTACCATGACTTAAATATATGTATTCAATTCCTCAGGAGATTCAAGGCAGTATCCCTGGGTCAGACAGGTTAGACCAAAGATAGAGCTTTCCGAATCCCAGTGCCCATACCTTTTGGCTTGAAGCTTGTCGGATATCATAGTAGTTTCTCCTGACATCAAGGACCTTCTTCCCTGTATGTAATTTATTGAAGATTTACAACAAATTTATTATTTTCTGGTTGTCATGCTAAATAACCTGGAGATGAGAGATGAATAACACTTGAAGAGATGCTGAAAATAAAACAAGTAAACAAAATGTACCCCCTACCCCACCCCAAGTAGTTAGTTTCTTTTAGAGAGTCAGACTTCCAGAGTTCAAAATCCAGGCCTCTGGCTTCTAGCTCTGTGAGGTTAAGTGCATTGACCTCAGTGTTTTCTAAACTAGGGATGATGCTCATAATACGGAATACTTTATAGATTTTCTTTTGTGAATATTAAATGTATTAATTCATGTAAAGAGCTTAAGACAATGCTTAGCATGTATTAAGGTCTGAGTAAATGCTAGCTACTAATATTATTCTCTTATTTCTGAGTCAGCATATTATTCAACTATTGCAAATAGCTGGTCAGTACTTTCTATGGCCAAGTACTGCATCTTTACCATAATTGTTTTCTTTTTATTATTTTTAAAATCAGTTTACATTTAGTGTCATTCTGTATTAGTTTCAGGTAGACAGCAAGGTGGTTAGACAATCATGTACTTTACAGAGTGGTCTCCCCGCTGCTTCAAATACCCACCCGGCCCCATACATAGTCATCTCCATATTATTGGCTATGGTCGCTATGCTGCAATTTACGTCTCTGTGGCTATTCTGTAACTGCCAATTTGTATTACTCAGTCCCTTTGCTTTTTTACCCAGCCTCCCAACCTCTCTCCCCTCCTACAGCTGTCAGTCTGTTCTCTGTGTCTGTGAGTCTGTTTCTATTTTGTTTGCTCTTTGTTCATTAAATTCTACATAAAAATGAAATCAGACGGCGTTTGTCTCTCTCTGACTGGTTTATGTCACTTAGCATATACCCTCTGTTTCTTAAAGAAAGTAGGAAGACAGTCAAATGGGAAAGAAAAAGATAAGCATGTATTACTTCAGTAACTGAAGTAGTGAAAAAGTGATAAAAAGTACAAACCACAAACTGAAGAAGCAGGTTGAGTTTCCTCCTCACACTTTTTATAGTCTTGGTTTTCTGAAGCATCTTCTACCCCGTGGAGGCTCCTTGTCTGCTTTTAAATCAAGACATGAACATTCTTCAGCTCCACCATGTCATAAATCAACAGAAAAGTCCATGTTATGCACAATCCTATAATTGTGTCCTCAAAGCCAGAGCGTTGCTCTCTTAGGTAACAATGAAAAGCATTTAAAAAGAAATTCTGTGACAGACTATGCTACTTTTTGTTTATGGGGACTAAAACTTTACTAATAAAGAAATAAGCACTTTGAAAATAGCACAGAAAGTGAGAAAGCTCTAGTCCTGGCATCGACAGAACTGATCATACCTCTTTTATGCTTTTCTTCTTAAAAGCTGAACATCTCTATTGAAGTCATTTATCCTCTCTGAACCCCAGTTTCCTTCTCCATTAAATTGAGTATAATGATATCTATTCTGCCTGTATGTTAACATGTTGTGAGGCTTAAAAGAGATAAAAGAAGTGGAAGTATGGTTTTAAAGCAGACATCTGCTATGATAATTGTGATTTTACAGAGAGTGTAAAATTTGTCAAGTTCTCCCTGGGAACTATTCCAACTGGATCCATTGTGCCACAGAGAGAAAAAACATAACCATTCTCATTAATGACAGGATCCCGCAGAATGTTTGACTGAGTATAAGGGGATTTGATTCTTCTGTTAACTTGGTATAATTAGTCCCTATCTATCTATGTATATAAGTGCTTTGAGCTCCATGAAGACTGACATTATTTACTTAAGTTCCTGTGATTGTAGCTATTCTTATCACTGGCTGAGGGGGTTTCCAGAAGGGTTCATTTGGTTTGGGACATGCCCTGGCTGGCTCTGTGTGAGTGGAGTGACTGTATGAATTACACACCCATTTTCCCCAGGGCAACTGTTCTGAAGTGATGCTTCATCATTTTGACAAAGTTTGTTTGAAAAACACCCCAATTATCTCCTGGTGCTTGGCTTTGAAAAGTCTCATTATCTCCACGCAGACATTCAGGCAGGACTGCTTTAGTCACAGACGCTCCCAGCACTCAGCTAGTCCCCATGGCAGCTGGTGATTGGCAGGCTCTGGTCCTGCCATGGGCAGGATTCAGGTGGGGCAGCATGGCTTTATATTCTCACAGACTCAACAAAATCACTTATTCTTGTGGTCTCAGTTACTGCCTTGTTTCATGGAGAGAAAAGAGAAATGGAGATCCATTTCTGAAAAAGAAACGTGGATACCCAAGACTGTGTGTTCAACTAGTCGAAGAAGAGATGAGGAGGACTAGAAGGCAGAGGGGGAAATTAAATTCTAAGGTCAAGGAGGGCAGGATTTCTGACTGTTCAGGGAATCACTCTATTATAGAGTCTGACCTAGGTCCTCACTAAATATTTGTTATAAACAAATGAATAAATGCATGAACAAATGAGCAGGAGGATGAGACTGAGTTTCAGGTTTGCCAGTGACCTTCTTATTATTGTTGCTATTATTACTACTGTAATAATAATAATAATATAATGCTATTATTTCTTTATTGTTATCATTAGCTTGTTCTTAGTACCTTTTCTCAGGTGGGGGAAATTAGATTCAGAGAGATTAAATATTGTGTCAGGGATTAGATAACTAAAAATGGTGTGAATGGAGATGACTTCTCAAAATTTTTCTCCTAAAGACTCTCTAATATTCAAGGAATATTAGAGAATATTTTTCACACAAGGTCAGCAAGACTTACCAAGAAGTCAGATTCTTTGCATTTGGCTGGAATTTGTTTATTTCAGTGATGCCATGAGTTACCACATGGCGATCAGAGGCTCCAAGTAGAAATTACTTATGTCCTTAAGAACTAAAAACTGGGAACAGAAATTTCCCTTTAAATGAAAACATATAATGTTTGATTGAAGAGTTTGTATTTGTTGAGACACAAAGATAAATAGTTTTATTTTCTTTAATAACTGCTTCCTTCTGTGCTCTTTAGAACTTCCCTTTCAGCTGGGCAATGAGCTCCATTAATGTGACTGCAGACAGATGCTGTGCAGTTATTTTAGTTATTAAAAGTCTTATTTGGGTTATGAAAAACTGGCAGTTTCCATATTAAAATACCAGTCTCATAAATGGATTTCACAGGCATTGCTGATGAGAATGTAAAATGGTACAGATTCATTGGAAAACAGTTTGGTCATTTCTTCTAAAGGTAAATGAATGATGCAGCAATTGCATTCCTGGGTATTTGGCTCAGAGAAATTAAAATTTATGTTCATACAAAAACCAGAACACAAAAGTTTATAGCAGTTTTGTTTATAATAGGTACAAACTGAAAACAACCTAGATGTTCTTCAACAAGTAAGTGGTTAAACTGTGGTACATTTATACAATGGACTACTTTATACTCCAATGGATTACAATGAATTTGTTCTATTGACAAGAAGGAATAAATTATTGACACATACACCACTTTGGATAACTCTTGGGGACATCATGCTAAGTGAAAAAAACCCCTCAAAGGGCTAGATACTGTATGATTCTACTTACATTATTGAGGTGACAGAATTATAATGCTGAAGAACAGATCAGTGGTCATCAGAAATTAGTGGGGTGGGAAGGGTGTGACTCAAGGGGTAACATGAGGGAGTTTCATTTGGTGATGACATAGCTCTATAACTTGATGATGGTAATGGTTATTTGAGACTACATGTATGATAAAATTTCATGGAACTATATACCAAAACAAACAAACAAACTACATTGCATGTGAATGCTGATAAAATCCAAATAATATCTGTCCATGATTTAACTGTATTATAAATATTGTATTGTGGTAAAGCTATGGTTATGTAGTGTATTATTGGGAGAAGCTAGGTGAAGGGTACACGGGAACTTCATATTACAAGTTTTGTAACTCTTATGAGTCTTAAAAAAAACTAATTCAAAATAAAAGTTGTTTAAAGATCAGCCTGATACTCAGTTTAAAATTTTTCCCATCCTACCCAAAAACCTTGTGCAAGTTGGCCTAGTGATATAAGGTGTTTTCTTCTCTATTCCTTCGGATGTTGGGAGGGGATAGGGAATAATGTGCTTCTACTTATAGCTGCCTTTTTCTTTGTTGTAATTTCTGTTCCCATATATCAGTTCCTCAGCCTTAACATCACTGACATTTTTGGCCAGGTGATTTACTATGGTTGGGGATTGGGGAGTAGAGTTGTCTGGAGCATTGTAGGATGTTTAGTAGCATTGCTTGTCTCTACCCTCTTGCTAGATGTCAGTGGCAAAGCTGCCTCCACCTCCCCAACCAAGTCAGTTCCTTCAAACTGTTTTTCCAGATATTTCCAATTGTTACTGGGGGACAAAAACCATTCCCCCTTCGTAGAGGACCTCTGGTTTATGTGATCATTTTCACAATGCTCACATAAGGCAAGGATGGTGTGGATAAATAAAGCTCCCACAGGCCTCAGGGAAGAAAGAAGACTCAACTCCAAACAACTCTTGGGCTCACAGCTAATGGCAAAATGCTGTCCCTGTACTGTGGTGGTCTGCAGTAAGCATGCAGCCATTAGTTTTGCTGTCCTTCCTTCCTTCCTTCCTTCCTTCCTTCCTTCCTTCCTTCCTTCCTTCCTTCCTTC
>PVKU01013608.1:0-27790 GCA_004027475.1 Anoura caudifer | reverse complement strand
AAAAAAAAAAAACAAAAGCAAACTAAGCAAATGATAGAACTGGAACAGAAACACAGAAATGGAGATCACATGGAGGGTTAGCAACAGGGGAGTGGAAGGAGGAGAGAGGGGAGGAAAAGGTACAGAGAATAAATAGCATAGATGGTAGGTAGAAAATAGACAGGGGAAAGCAAGAATAGTATGGGAAATGTTGAAGCTAAAGAACTTATGACACATGGGCATGAACTAAAGGGGGGAATGTGGGTGGGAGAGGGTGTGCAGGGTGGAGGGGAATGAAGGGGGGAAATGGGACAACTGTAATAGCATAATCAATAAAATATATTTTTAAAAAATAAAAAAATATATATTTTGTGCTTTTTATTCACAGGTTGAACATTTCCCCATAGTGTTAAATCTTATTTTACAATCTGGTTGGTTAATGATAGCACAACATTCCATGGTAGGGGGTATTTTACTAAATCTTGCTTGCTAGTTACTTGGGTGGTTCCTACCAATTTCTGAGAGGAAATATTTAAGCAATACCAAAGGGTGCCCTTCTCCAAGGCCCCTCCTCCAAATTGCATAAGCACCTTGGCAACTCTCAGAGGAGTAATGTTTAAATAGCAAGCCCCCACCAACTCTCCAGCTCACAGCCTGGGCAGCAGTGGCCTAGACTTGCAGCTGCCTGCACACGGAGCAGCCCCATGTCTTTGAGCAGAGCCTTTCCTGCAGAGAATTCTCACATATCCATAGAACAGAGGCTCACACTGGGTGTGGTACAATGATTTATAGACCAAAGGAGGGGTGCATTTACCACATGCACCTAAATGGGAATGTCTTTTGAAATGCTCTAGGAGATAGGTCCCCAGTACTGGTTGGTCCCCAACAGTGCAAGGTCTTGGGCTACAGAGATGACAGTCAGGCCCTGCTCTCCAAAAGCTTATGGTCAACCAAGGGAACATATGAAGATGATGTGGGAGAGGTACTCCAGAAGAGACAAACATAGAATGTGATGGGAAGAAGGAAGGAAGAATCTTAGGCCCATCTGGAATGTAAGAGGCATGAGTCGGAGCAGTGGAGCTAAGTTCAGTGGCTTTGGAGCTAGACTGCTGAATCTGAATCCCACTTCTACCACTTTCCAGCTGTGAGAGCTTGTACAACAAACAGTAATAAAATAGGCCATGCCTCAGGAGGTGTAAGTGCCTGGTACATGGTCAGCCCTCAGTATATGTTAATTATTACTGTCCAGTTAGAATGTCAGATCCATGAGGGAAAGGCTTCATTTTACTCACTGCTATATCCCTAGAGCCTAACAGATAATAGATGCTCAATAAATATTTGTTAAATGTTAAATATTGGGGTTTTCTTCTTGCTTATTTCCCATCTGAGACCAGCATTCCCAACTTAAAGAATCTTAAAATCTTTTAAAAAAATCTCTGAAAATACAAAAATCTTGCCAAACTTAAAAAAAAAAAAAACTGTTTGAATTTGGAAATGCCAGGGTTTGTTCATTATGAAATCTTCTGCCATCCTGTCTACAGTCTCAACAAGAACGAAAGCAGCAGCAGCAGCAGCAGGATATAGAAAGGGTGAAACTGTAGAATCAGGAACATGGGGAATTTCTTCTTAATTTTTATTAAAAGTTTGATTTCCTGGAATCTTGATATTTTTTTTTCTTTTAGTGCCAGGCTAATTTCCTTTATCCCTGAAACTATGAGCTTGTGTTAATGGGAATAGTAGTTTTGTACTTAAAACAGAGATAATATCCATTGACTGAAAATATTGTGTCATGTGCCATTTGCCATCAATTCAAAAAGCTTTCTGTAAAACCTGGCATTCTTTCCCCTTTTAAAGGCTTGTTTAATCAGAGCTACTTCTTTGATATTCATTCTTGAAAAACAGAAATTAAATAGAATGAAAAGCAACTGCAGCCCCTCTCTGCTCCAATACTGGCTAAGAAAAGTCTTGAGTAATCATATCAATTCGGTTAACAAATGCTTGTCAGACAAGCTCTACAGTTTCCCCACTGGGAATATTCCTTTACCACCACCCTAAGTTTCTCTATTTGCAGCCCCTTGGCAGCTGCAGTTTGCTCACCGACACAAAAGCTTCAGTGTGGAAGACAAGGAGCCATGCTTCCTGCCCCATTCACCCTTGATGGTGCCATTGGTTTAGAGAGAAAGGAGGGTGAGAGGGAGCTGGCCCAGTTTCCTGAACTGTCAGGCTCCCTGGGGAGGGCACGCCACCTCCGGGGTGGCTCGCCTACTGCAGTTAGAGTCACAGGCAAATAATGAGTCAACCTGTGCCTGTTTGCAGCCATTAGCTGCTTTCAGGCCTGAAATGGAATTGAACAACAAGAATCCAGCTTCCTGTCTCCTAAGAACAGAGCAATCAACTTCCAGGGGCAAAGTCTCCAGAGGGAAGGAAGGACCGTTATTCCTCCCACGTCCCGGCAGTGCCAATGATGCTATGAGTCACTGAGAACATGCCCCCAGACCCACCAGAGGACAAACTGCACAGTGTACCGCCTTCCAACAGAGCTGTTACAAGTTATAAATATGACACCACAATCCTATTATATTTTTCCCTGTAAGCTGAATATGTTATAAAAGCCTCAGTTTCTCTCTTTTCCCCTTTTCCCACTCCTGTACCAGCTCAGAGGGGGAAGGTGGATCCAGGAGTGGGAGGGAAGGGTGTTTAGAAGAAAAAAGGTACTATTAAAAAAAAAACTTACTTCGAGCATTTAACTTGGCCTATTCATGTTGTATTGTTATGAAGGTAGGTGAAATGGGTTATAGGCAAGTATTTGAATGTTTTTTAAGAGACCCACATTTATAAATGCAAAATGCCATACATAGCAATCCTTTACTAATAAAGCTGCAGAATTTATCCTCTCATTTGTCATCCTTTTTTTTTTAAATTAATCAGCCTGGTTCCTGTTCTTTGATTTAGGCTTCACTAATCCTTTTTTTAAATCCTTACCTGAACATATTCTTTTCCCATTGCTTTTAGAGAGATAGATAAAGGAAGAGATAGCAAAACACCTATGTGAAAGAGAAACGTTGATTGATAACCTCCTGTAGGCACCCAGACCAGGGATTGAACACACAACCTAGGCATGTGCCCTGGTTGGGAATCAAACCAGCAACCTTTCAGTTATAGGACAACACTCCAACTAACCAAGCCACACTAGCCAGGGCAAGGCTTCACTAATCTTAAGGATAATGAACCCCATCTATTCAAGAAAGTGTCTTTCCCACAGTGTGAACAGTCATTAGTGGTGATGTATTTGGAGTGGGAGTTGTCCTTTCTTGAGCATTTTAACAAGAACCTGGAGCAGAATTTATTTTGCAATGACTTCAGTTGTGGCTCCCAAATAAACAGGTAGTTGCCAGGGGTGTGCTGAATGAGCGGTGTGTATCTGTATGTGGGGTGGGGGAGTGAGGAGGGGAAGTGCATGGAGAAAAGGAAGGGTGCTGTCACTCAGGAAAGAGAGGGGTGGACAACAAAGACAAAATTTGCCAGAACACAGGAGAAGGGGACGAGCAGGAGTTGGGTCAGAGAACTCAGTTCTCACTAGAGTTACCTGACCCAGGTGGGGGCCTCACTTCCTATCCTCATCCAGAAATAAGGCATGCTTAGTGGATCTGAGAAGTTCCATCCACAGCAATTACTTTTTACTCAAGAAGATTAAAAGATACCACCTGCTGCCACTTCTCAGAGACATGAACAAGACAGAAGTAGAGAAAGAATTACTTTCCCTGTTGTCCTCCTGGTAGCCCAGCTACTAGCAAGGTTATTGCTCTTTTAATTTAATCCTTTGTCTGCCCTGGTGAAGACAAAGCACATTTCACTTTATGCAAAAGTCCTTCCCTAATGGAAAGGCCAAGAGAAAGCCCCTTAATGGAGGAATTGCTGCACTAGATCACTTTGCCTCCAGCTGCAAAACTGATTAACGTCCTTAGAGTCTCTGAGGAGGCTGTGCAGCAGTTACAGTGGCCATTTCCAAGCAGAGGGAGAGGAGGGAGTATGGGGGAGGGTGGGTGGGAGGGGTTGGGTTGCATATAGCCTCCTACAAGATTGTGGAGAAAGCCCAGGGTAGAAATGCTGGTACATACAATTATTCACATACAGACCATCCTGTCCATCTTTATATTCTGAGTCCACCACTGAAGCTTAGCTCTGGGCATGCATCACCTGCAGCCCATCAGAACACAGAAGGCGCATAGGGACGGTGTGCTGATGATGCTGGATCAAAGCCTGCAATGTCCAACACAGAAGCCACTAGCCATGGGCACCTGTGACTGCTGAGCATTTTCAATGTGGCTGGTCTGAAAGGAGATGAGCTGCATGTGTAAATACACAATGAGTCTGAAGACTTACTATACAAAAAGGATGCAAAATATTGCATGAATCAATTTTATGTTGATTATATGTTGAAATGATAATAGTTCCCATATATTGATTAAACTATATTAAAATGAATTTCACGTGTCTCATTTTACTTTTTAAATGGGGCTACTGGAATATTTAAAATTACCCATGAGGCATTCTTTCTGGCTTGCATTCCAGGGCCTGCTGGTCCCAACAATGCACAACCACATGCTCTTTAAATTTCTCCAAAAATAAGGAAGCAAATTCCAGTGGTTTCCACATTAGCCCCAATTTTACATCATCTGTGACAGTTTTACTTCATTAAGCTGGATAAAGGCGTAAGTTTTGTCATTTTAAAGGCATTGAGGTTTCTGGAGATGTCCCAGAGCTAGTTTTTAATCCATTTTTCCTCCTCTAGTTGCTGCCATCAGCAAAGTAACTCCTGGAACCCCACCAGGTAAGACTACAGGCGCAAACCAAGAGTAGGTGGCTTCATGCACATGCTTTGGTGTTTATTAAAGCCTGTATTTGGTTGTTCAGTTCAGTGGTTCTCAAAGGATGGAGTGCAACAGAATCACCCAGGACATACATTCCAATTCACATTCTGATGCAGTGTCCAAGCATCTGCATTTTTAAAGCAGCCTACAGTACATTCTCATACAAGGGCCTGAACACCCTCTGAGAAACATTCATAAACCAGTGTTCCCAGCCTTTCTGACCAGAAGAGTTGCCCATGGTATTTGGCAAATACACAGATTCCAGGCCCACCCCTGATCCACAGAATCCAAAAGTCTGAGAGACTTCTCAGTCCTTTACATGCATGAGATCGCCTGGGGCCACAGTCCAGGCCAATCACATCAGGCTTTTAGGGGGTGGGACCCAGACATCTGATTTTTGTTTTGTTTTGTTTTAAGTTTCTCTGGTGGTTTCAGTTTACAATTGAAAGTGTGAGAAGCACAGGTTTGACCAATAGCAAATTAATCCTTTCTCTTTGTACAGAGCAAAATATGTCATTTATTACCCCCAAGACCCCAAAATACAATGGTGAAGTACAAAGGCCATCATCATATGTTACTTACTAAACTCTTATTACCTTTTTCTAGTCTGAGAAAGTTTCCTTATAGATTATGTTCACTGCTCCTGCAGGCTGGCTATCAACTTTCTGTGCAGCTGTTAGTTCCAGCGCAGGTGTTAAATACTTCATTAACACTTTCTGCTGCAACTGGAAGTGCCCTTTCTCAAACAACTCCTAAAGGCACTGCTGAAGCCATTCACTTCCAGGTTCCATGCCCCTGCAGCTGCTCTCAGCCCGTTTTTTGATGGCAATACATTTTCTTTTAAGGGAACAACACCTGCTGCATTTCCCCCCACTTGGGTGATTCCCCTTCATCTGAAAGGAATGACCTGATTTAGGAGGTGTTTTTAAAGGGGCCATGTCCTTGTTCCTTCTGCATAATTTGGAATGATACAGTAAAAATTGATATTTTAAAAATGAATATTTTTTTTCACAGCTGAGGTTCCTTCCACTTTGCCCCCACTATATCTTGTGCAAACTTTATGGTAATTATCTTATTGAATTATAATTATTTGGGGTATGCATGATTGTCTCCTGTCTAGACTGAACTTCTTGAGTTACAAAAATGTGTCTTAGTCATTTTTGTATTTAAACAGACTAATAGAAAGCCTGGCACATAGTGGATTCTTGGTAAATGTAGAAATGAACTAAATGTATAAGTGTATAACTTTGAGTTGCTGACCTAATCTACACCAAAATCCCTTTTCCCTTGTCACCATTAAGCAACAGTGGCCAAAGGACAGAGTTCTGGAGAAGTAAGCAGAAGTCCTCTGGTTAGGGCTTCCAGGAGGGTCTTTTTTTTCCCACCAAGAAAAAAAACAGACTGGCCTAACCAGCCTTCTTTAGCCTCCACCTCTTTCTTTCTTTCTTTCTTTCTTTCTTTCTTTCTTTCTTTCTTTCTTTCTTTCTTTCTTTCTTTCTTTCTTTCTTTCTTCCTTTCTTCCTTTCTTCCTTTCTTCCTTTCTTCCTTTCTCTCTTTCTTTTCTTTTCTTTCTTTCTTTCTTTCTTTCTTTCTTTCTTTCTTTCTTTCTTTCTTTCTTTCTTTCTCTCTCTCTCTCTTTCTCTTTTCCTTTTCTTCTTCTTCCTCTTCTTCAACTTCTCCTTCTCTTCCTCTTACCTGGAACTTAAAGGTAAAGCCTGGAGGTATAGCAGCCATCTTCTAAACATGAAGTGAGGACAAAGAGGACAAATCCAATATGTTCTGGATGGAAGAGCAGAAAGGTAGGAAGTGCCCAGGTTTCTGATGGCAGCAGTTATGCCAGCTCTGGACTGTCATCTGCCTGCCTCTGGACTTCTTGTTATAGGATAAAAAAATCCCTTATTTGCCACTGTGGTTAAGTTTTCTGTTATTTTCAAACACATTTGTAACAGATATAACAAGTGTATTATTCATAAGTATGCATTTAAAGGACCTAGTATTGCTCTTACCACATAGTACAGACCCATTAAGTGTTTGCATATTCATTTACTTATTCTCGCAAATAGAATCTTAAATAATTGAATGGTTTATGTGGATCTTGAAGGAGTCATTTGATGTGATCCCAGAAAAGGCATTTATCTGCTGAGATGGACTCCCCACAGCCAATGGAGGGCCCAAATTTTATAAATAATCTAATGGCCATCTGCTGACAAAGGATCTCACATACTCTGAATACCAGGAAGCATACCAGAAAGAATCTCAGACTGAGCTTTCAACCACTTGCACTGTGCTCCTGCTTTTTGAATCCACTCTAATAAGATTGTTCCTAGTTTCGGCTTTCAACCAATGAACTAAGACCTGATCCATCCAATTGGGACCTTATAGCTATATCCTTATTTGCATCTTCACTGACCAATCAGAGCTGCTCCATAATGACTGATCAGAGTACATGATACTGACCAATTACTATTGTGCAATTCAGATTCCCAGTTTACATAAAATTGGACCAAACAAGAACCAGATTGGGAACTATTACCTGAATAGTCTCCCCCTTTTTTCTCCAGTGTTTTTTTTTTGGCTTGTTAACAGTTGTTTTTGTTTTTTGACTGAAGGATAGCTTCAAACAACAGCATCAACATTTCCCTAAATTAAGATGTGTCCAGACTTCCAGTCAAGATGGCAGCATAGGTAAGAATGGCTTACCTCCTCACACAACTACATGAAAATTACAACTAAAATATAGAACAGCAATCACTCAGAACCATCACAAATAAAGTTGAATGGAAGGCTGACATCTATGGAATTAAAGATACCACATCTATGCAGACTTGTAGGAGGGAGAAAGATGCAGGACAGTATGGTCCCACATCTATATGTGGTGGGTAAAAATTTGGGAGGGATATCTTGGGAGTGAGGAATCCCAGCCCCAGGGTTCCAGTACCAGAAAGATAAGTCCCCATAACTTCTGACTGCAAACACCAGTGGGGATTGAGTTGGTGGAAGAAATTTCTAGGGTCCCAATCAGTTTCTCTTAAAGAACCCACACACGAACATATTCAGATTCACTCCCTCTGAGCTCCAGCACTGGGATAGCAGCTTGAAAGGCATTAGTAGCAAACAGGGAGGAACTGAAGTAACAGGCATCAGGGAGATAGCTGGGTGACAGCTTTCTCCCAAACAGAAAGATGGGCAGGCCATTGTCCCTTTTTTGAGACCTCCCCCCGCCAGACAGCCACAGAGCAAGCAGGTGGGTACCATAGCGGAGACTCTATCAACCTAGCTAACACTGTTTGCCCTACTCTGGAGATCACCTGAGACTCTCTCCCACCCAACTTATGGGCCCACCCAAGCTGTTAACTGTTACTTTTCCATACGAATGGATCATCTTGGCTCATGCTTCACAACTTCCTAAATACTATCAAACAAGCAACAACCAGTCTCATTAAGCCCCTAGTCTCCATACCACTTGCTAAGTGGCCCCTGGCCTGGCACTAGCAACAACCACCCTAGATTCACAGCTTGGATTCCCAGGGGAATCACCAACCCAGCACAAGTAGCAGCTACCAGAGATTGCTTTATATATCATGCAGGGTGGCCCCAGACAGAACATGGGGTAGGGGTTGGAGGCTGACCTTGGCCTGCACCATCCAGGAAACACCAGAGCCAGTGTGCCCAGTGAACAGCTACAGACCACACTGAAGCATCATCATCCTGCCTCTGCACAGCTTATGTTCCATGAAGGGTGGAGGTTGGTGGTCAGTGGTCACAGTCAGTTGTTGCAGCTGACTAGCCTAGGTAAATCCTTCCCATTTACCTGCCAAAAGTAATCAAGTCTCAACTACAAGAGGAAGCAGTACTCAGCCTACATGAATGGTACAGCTCAAGTAGCCAGCTTGGGTGATAGGGGAGGCTGTGCCACTGGATCCTGTAGGACACCTACTACATTAGGCCACACTATCAAGACAGAGAGTCATAGCAGCTCTACCTGATACATAGAAACAAACACAGAGAGGCTGCCAAAATGAGGAGACAAAGAAACATGGCCCAAAGGGAAGAACATATCAAACCTCCAGAAAAAGAACTAAACAAAATGGAGAATAACATTCTATCAGAGGCAGAGTTCAAAACACTGGTTTTAAGGATGCTCAAGAACCTTAGTGAGAACCTCAACAGCATAAAAAGATCCAGTCATAAATGAAGGATACACTAATTGAAATAAAGAACAATTTACAGGGGAAAAGCAGTAGAGTGGATGAAGCTGAGAATCAAATTAGTGATTTGGAATATAAGAAAGCAAAAAACAACCAATCAGAATAACTAGAAGAAAAAGAAATTAAAAAATTGAGGATTGTGTAAGCAGCCTCTGGGACAACTTCAAGCATTCCAACATTCACATCATAGGGGTCCCAGAAGGAGAAGAGAAAGAGCAAAAAATTGGAAATCTATTTGAAAAAATAATGAAAGAAAACTTCCCTAATTTGGTGAAGAAAATAGTAGACATCCAAGTCCAGGAAGCAGAGTCCCAAACCAGATGGATGCAAAGAGGCCCACTCCAAGACACACCAGAATTAAAATGCTAAAGGTTAAAGATAAAGGGAGAATCTTAAAAGCAGCAAGAGAAAAGCAGTTAGAGACCTCCACAGGAGTTCCCATAAGACTGTCAGCTGATTTCTCAAAAGAAACTTTGCAGGCTAGAAGGAATTGTCAAGATATATTCAAAGTCATGAAAAGTGGAGACCTATAGCCAAGATTGCTCTACCTAGCAAAGCCATTTAGAATCAAGGGCAAATAGAAATAGAAGGTCAAAACAATGAACAATAAAATGCCAATGAATATATATCTACCAACAATTGACTATAAAAAACAAACAAAGCTACAAGAAGAACAGAGACAGAATCATGGATATAGAGAGCATTTTATGTTTGCCAGATGGGAGAAGGTTGTGGGGGAGTGGGTGAAGAGGTGAGGGGATTAAGAAGTACAAATAGGTAATTACAGAATAGCCATGGGGATATAAAGTACAGTATAGGAAATGGAATAGCCAAAGAACATATATGAATGACCCATGGACATAAACAATGGTGTGGGGATTACATGTAGGAGTGGGGGGTGCTGAGGCAAAGGGGGGCAAAGGGGGAAAATTCAGACAACTATAATAGCATAATCAATAAAAAATAATTTTAAAAGAAGATGTGTCCAATAATCTTAAATAACTTTGTTTCTGCAACTGTGGACCACATTACATTTGTTCTACAGTTTATTCCTAAGGCTCATTTCTCCCTCTTAGAAAAAGTAGTCCTGTTTAAGCCGCAACTCATGCAGCAACCACCAGAAACAGCCTCCTGGTGTTACCTATTCCTTGAGTCATATTTCAGAGAATATGTAAGGCAGGGTTTGCAGCAGTGTTGCCTATTCCAAAGTTTTGGAATAGGCATTTTTCTCTCCCACCTGGGCTGCCAGCTGCTGTGGGTGCACAAGACCACTTTGATGGGCAGAGCTGGGAGCTGAGGCATCCTTGTCCAAGCTAAGAGGCTTCTTTGACTAAGGTTTGCAAGGGTTCTACTGACAGTTCCATCAAGGAAACTGATTAACCGAGGAGATCAGTTGTCTCAGATTGGGGCTTCAGGACCCAATCTGCTTTTCCCTATGGAAGCCCCCCTTTTCTTTGGAATTCCCAGCACCCATTTTTAGTCTTTTTTTGTTTTGTTTTGTTTTGTTAACTTGGCTCCAAACAGCTTGGCTTCATCTCTAAAAAGGAAGTGTTAATGCCTTTGGGGAATACATTTTATGATTATTTAAAAAACAATATAGCTGGATTTTTATCACCTTAGAATTAAAAAACACTGAGCAAATTTGATATGCCAGGCAGGTATTGTGCTAACTGGCTTTACATGCATTCTCTAATACTTATAATACCCCTACTGAGGTAGGTGCTTTTGTTTGACAGATGAAGAAATTGAAGCTCAGAGAGGTTAAGAACTTGTCCAAGATCACACGGAGCCATGAATCCAATCTGGAGTGTCTGTCTCAAGAGGCCCATTACCCATTTCTACCTCCCCTGTGTTCTGTTCTATGCTTTGGCAGTGGGTACTATATTTCTCCCATTGACACTGCCCAAGCCAACCCTAGCAGGATGCCAGGCTTCTGAGTCAGCTCGTCTCCAGTTCAACAAGCAGACTTACACTGAGGGGTATATTTCGCCTTGTGTCTTCTGGATCAAAGGCCTCAACCTGGTAAATGAATCCAGGCTTTGTTCCTTCCACTATGTAGAGGTCCAGACCTACATCCATGTCCACAGTGGAATAAAAAACATTTTATTATATAAAACAAGTGAGAAATTCCAAAACCAGGGCAGCCAAAGAAAGCCAAAGGAAACCAAACATAGCCAAGGAAATAAAGCATATTGGCACTGTGATACAGACACTGCAATAATAAAGGCCACAAGTGAGACCATGGTCATCTTGCAGGAGTGTATTCTTTTATGGTTGGCCAAGCTGATATCAAGTATTCACATATTTCCTACAATGAGAAGTGACCTAGGGTACTGTTACTTGGTGGGAGAGAGGAAGGTGATAAGGGCAGATAGTTGGAAAGTAACCATGGGCAGGAACATGCAAGGTGAGGCTACTCCGTGTTCCAGATCCCCTTTAGTGTGTAAATTTCCCCTAGAGTGAGCTAAAGTCATCCCTTGAAGTGTATTTATCATCTCAGCAGAAATGAGTCCCTGAAGTGAGAGGCCTTATAGTGGAACACAGAGGAGATGGAATAAGTGAGGAGAGAGGGCTGCAAGAGAGAGGCTCAGAAAAGGGACCAAAAATTGATTTCATCTATTTCAGAGTTCTTGGCAGTCAGGGGGAGGGAGGAGCAAGCCATGCTACTTCATACCACCAGCCCTGCCCTAGTGTCACCATGTTCTCTGTTCTGGCCTCTGTCTCTCTGAGAATCCCTCTGCACAAGACATGACTGAGAGTGCTAACATTAACTCTTTTTTAAGGCACCGTGCTTGAGGACTTACCATACAGGGTAGGGCAAAAATAGGTTTATAGTTGTAAGTACACAAAACAAAGAGTTTATTTTTTTAAGATTTTATTTATCTTTAGATGGGAAGAGAGGGAGAGAAATATCAATGGGTGGTTGCCTCTCATGTGCTCCCTACTGGGGACCTGGCCTGCAACCCAGGCATGTGCCCTGACTGGGAATTAAACCAGTGACCCTTTGGTTCACAGGTCAGCACTCAATCCACTGAGCTACACCAGCCAGGGCCAAAGAGTTTATTCTTGTATTATGATTCATTAGCTATTGTATTATTTTCTGTACAAACAACTGTAAACCTAATTTTGTTCCACCCTGTATGTTTTCTCCTTTGATCTTTACAACAGCCCTAGAAAGTAGGTGTTGTCATTTCCTCCACTTTATAAGTAAGAAAACAGGCTCAGTTATTGGGTTGTCTCAGCTAGTAAGTAATAGAATCTAAACTCAAACCCAAGCCATTTTACATCTGAGCTTCAGCTTTTATTCACTTTATCACTGCTCATGCTTTCATTTAAAAAAACGTTTACTGAGTTCTCACTCCATAGTAAACACTGATCTACCCACTGGGAATACAGTGGTTCACAAAACACAAAACTCTGCTCTCATGAGCTTGAATTCTAGTAGTAAGATATAGATAATAAAATAAATGAGTAAAATGTGTGAATGTTACTGAACAATGTCATGGAGAAAAGTCAGGGAAAGCAGTGTTGTGAGTTGGGTTACAATGTTAAATAGACTGGTTATGAAAGGTTCACTGACATTTGAATTAAGATCCTCAAAGAAATGAGGAGGAGCCATAGAGATATGGCAGAAGGGACAGAGAAAAGAGCAAATGCCAAGACATCAAGGTAGGTTGTGCCTAGGGTACTCACAGATTGGTGAAAAGGCCAAGAATGCTGGAGGAGAGGGAGTGAAGGGGAGATGTGTGGGAGATAGCATGGTAGGGGGTGAGGGTTGTATGGGCTTGACAGATTTGATGGGGCCTTACAAAGATACTGGCTCTCCTTTTGGGTGAGATGAGGGGTTCTTGTAGCATTTTCAGCAGAGGAACACCTTGATTTAATTGATGTTTAGCAGGATCTCTCTGGTCACTGTATGAAGAATCAACTCTGGGGGCAAGGGCAGAGCAGAGAGCCCAGTGAGCAAGCCATTGCAGTAATTCAGGCAAGGCATGACTCATGGCTTGCACAATGGAGGTAGTGATGGACAGATTAGGGACTGCTTGGATTCTGCATAGATTTAGAAGGTAACGACATTTCCTAATGGATTTGATGTTAGGTGTGAGAGACAGAAAGTAGTCAAGGTTGACTTCAAAGTTTTGGTCCAAGCAAGAATGATGGAGTTGCCATTAATTAAAATGGGAGAGACTGGAAAAGCAGCTTTGGGGTAGGGGATGGTGGGGGTTGAGGGATGAAGTGGGACATGAGTTTGGTTTGGAAGCACTTGGAATTTGAAATGTTATATTCTGACACCAAGAAATTCTCTGACATTAGCTGAGAATTCAATTCAATTAAGGCCCAGTTTGTCACATGTGCTTCTGACCCACCAGTTATATAAATCTAAGGTTCCCCAAAACACCCTTATTGAGTTTGATTAATTTGCTAGAGGGCTTTACAGAACTCAGGAAACATTTTACCTACTAGATTACTGGTTTGCTGTAAAAGGTTATATAACTCAGGAGCACCCAGATGGAAGAGATGCATAGGACACAGATCTTCCATGCTCTCTGGGCACACCACTCTCCCTGGATGTCCACCAACTGGAAGCTCTCTGAACCACTTTTGGATTTTTAGAAGCTTCAATATACGGGCACAATTAATTAAATCACTGGCCATTGGTGATTGGATTCAATTTCCACCTTCTCTCCCCTCTGCTGTGGTAGGACTGGGTGGAAGAGTGTATAGGAGTGGAGGGGACTGAAAGTTCTAACTCTATAATCACAAGATTGGCTCCACTGGCCACCATTGCCACCCTTAGGTGATGATGTAGGGGTATTCCAAACATGTCATTAACATAACAAAACATATGTTTATCATTTATCACTGGAACTCCAAGGGTTTTAGGACTGTTGTGTCAGGAACAGGAAGAAGACCAAATATATATATTTCTATTACAGATGTCCATTAGATATCCAAGAGGTGATGTTAGGTAAGATAGCTTGGATATTTCAGTGGAGTTCAGGAGAGAACCTGTACTAAAACTGTAAACTTAAAAGTTGTCAGTATAAATGGCATTCAAAGCCTTGAGCCTTGGGGAGATTATGCAGGAATCTGCATAATCTGTTACTCTGTTCCCTTCAAGTATTGTCCCTACTCTGCAGCAGACTCCAGTCACACACTGCTCTCAAGGGGTCAGCGTCCATGGGGAGAACAAACTCAGTCAGTGACCAGTAGTGCATAGTGATGAGCCTAATGGGCTTGGCCCAGCTTCCTTCAGAATGATCCACTGGAGGTCCTGACCTCCTTTTCCTGCCCAGGACTAGGTGAGGCCCAAGAGAAACCATAGATACAAAGGGTTTTATAAATTGTTGATCATTATTACTGGGCATCCTGGGCTGGGAGACATTTTATTTATTCCCTGTTCATCAAGCAGCTGCTTTTTCCAGGAAAACAGCTGCTAGTTCATTTACTTTTCTGTTTTGCTCTGTCCCCCAAGGTCCTCCCTGATGCCACCGTCTGGACTACATTGTACACCCCTGTGTATCTTACCTTTTGCCAAATTGCCTAGAAACTGAGGCGGCTCATTCACATCTGTTACCTGGACAGTTAGAACCTGTAGGTCCATGAAACCGACATCATCCTTAACATAAATCTGCAAATCAAATATGTTTGGTCCTGTTTCAAAATCCAGTTGTTCCTTCACAGTGGTGACAACCTAAAAGTAAATGCAGAATTCTTAATAATCATGTGAAAGAAGGTCTGCTTTGCATGTGTACATTTTGCAAATGGATGTTTATTACGAAGAAAGCCCATTTTTTAATAGGATTGTTTAGTTTTCTTGGTGTTAAATTGTAAGAGTTCTTTATAAATTTTGGATGTTAACCCCTTGTCAGAGGTATCATTGGCTAATATCTTCTCTCAATGGGCAGGTTGTCTTTTCATTTTGTTGATGGTTTCCTTTGCTCTGCAAGAACTTTTTAGTTTGATGTAGTCCCATTTGTTTATTTTTTCTTTTGTCTCTGTTGCCCAAGGAGATATATCAGAAAAAATATATATTACTAAGAGCAACATCAAAGAGTTTACTGCCCATGCTTTCTCTGGGAGTTTAATGATTTTAGGTCTTACATTTAAGATTTAATCCATTTTCAGTTTTGTCTTGCATACAGTGTAAGAAAGTTGTCTAGTTTTATTTTTTTGCTGTATTTTTCCAATTTTCCAACACCCATTTACTGAAGAGACTGTCTTTGTCCCATTGTATTTTCTTGCCTCCTTTGTCATAGATCAATCAACCATATATATAGGCATTGATCTATTTCTGGGTTCTCTGTTATATCAACCTATTTATATGTTTTTATGCCAGTACCATTCTATTTTTAATTACTATAGCCTTGTACTCCAGTTTGATATCAGGTAAGGTGATAGCTTTTTGCTCTTTCTTAAGATTGAGTATGGGGTCTTTCAGGTTCCATATAAACTTTAAAAATATTCATTCTAGTTCTGTGAAAAATACCATTGGTATCTTGATAGAAATTCCACTGACTCTATAGATTGCTTTGTGTATTTTCAGACACTTTAACAATCTTAATTCTTCCTATCCAAGCACATGGTATATGCTTACATTTATTTCTATCTTAATCATTTTCTTTTTTAAATGTCTTATAATTTTCCAAGTACAGGTCTTTTACCTCCTGGGTTAAATTTATTCCTAGATATTTTATTTTTCTGATGCAATTGTAAATGGGATTTTTTATTGAATTTATTGGGGTGACATTCGTTAATAAAATTTTATAGGTTTAAGGTGTACAATTCTGTAATACATCATCTGTATACTATATCATGTGTTCACCATCCCAAGTTAAGTCTCCTTCCATCACCATTTATCCCCTCTATATCCTCTTCTACCTCCCTCCACCCCCCTTTCCCTCTGGTAATCACTATACTGTTGTTTGTGTCTATGAGGGTGGTTTTGGGGAGTTTTATTGCTTATGCCTTTTGCCTTTTTTACCCAGTCCCACAACTACCCTCACATCTGACAGTTGTCAATCTGTCCTCCATCTGAGTCAGTTTCTATTTTCTTTGTTAATTTACTTGTTCATTCAATTCCACATATGAGTGAAATCCTATGGTATTTGTCTTCCTCTGACTAGCTTATTTCACTTAGCATAATGCACTCCAGGTTCATTCATGCTGTCGCAAAGAGATTTCCTTCTTTTGTACAGCCAAATATTCCATTGTGGAAATATACCACAGCTTTTTTATCTACTAATTCACTGATGGAGGCCTGGACTGCTTCTAAATCTTGGCCATTGTAAATAATGCTGAAATAAATATAGAAGTGCAGATATTCTTTCAAATTAGAGTTTGGGATTCTTTGGATAGTCCTAGAAGTCAAATTGCTGGGTCATACGGCAGTTCCATTTTTTATTTTTTGAGGTAACTCCATACTCATTTCCATACCAATCTGCATTGCCACCAGCAGTGCATGAAGGTTCCCTTTTCTCCACATCCTCACCAGCATTTGTTTTTTTTATTGATTTATTGATGCTAGTCATTATGGCAGGTGGAGGTGACATCTCATTGTGATTTTAATTTGCGTTTCTGTGATGATTAGTGACGTTGAGTATCTTTGTTTGTTTGTTTAGAGAGAGGGGAAGGGAGGGAGAAAGAGACAGAAGCATCAATGTGAGACAGAGAAAAAAACATCAGTCAGTTGTTTCCCACACATGCCTCAATGAGGGAACTGACCCACAACTTAGGCATGCGCCCTGACCTGGAATCAAACCAATGACCTTTTGCTTTGCTGCACAATGCCCAACCATCCAGTCAGGGCTGTTGAGCATCTTTTCATATGTCTATTGTTATCTGCATGTTCTCTTTGGAGAAGTGTAGAAGTGTCTATTCAGGTCTTTTACTCATTTTTTAATTCAGTTGTTTGACTTTTGGTGTTGAATTTTATAAGTTTTTTTAAACTTAATTTTAATATTAACCACTTATCATTAGTGAATATGTTTTTTTCATTTAGTGGGTTGCCTTTTCATTTTGTTAACTTTTTTCTTTTTTTTTTTACACTAATGTGTGGCTGCCTCTCATGTGCCCCCCAACAGGGACCTGGCCCACAACTCAGGCATGTGCCCTAGACTGGGAATCGAACTGCCAACCCTTTCGTTTGCAGTCTGGCATTTAATCCACTGAACCACACCAGCCAGAGCTCATTTTGTTGTTTTCTTTGCTGTGCAAAAAGTTTTTAGTTTAATGTCATCCCATTTGTTTATTTATTTATTTATTTTGTTTCCCTTGCTCAAGGCAATATATCACAAAAATATTGCTGTGAAAAATGTGTGAGATTTTACTATGTTTTCTTCTAGGATTTCTATGTTTCTGAGTCTAATATATCAGTCTTTAATCCATTTTGAGTTTATTCTTATGTAAGAAGGTGGCCTCATTTTATTTTTTGCAAGTGTCTATCCAATTTTCCAAACATCATTTATTGAATAGAGCATCTTTACCTCATTGTGTGTTTTTACCTCCTTTTGTCAAATATTAATTGACAAATATTAAAGGTGTGAGTTTATTTCTGGGATTTCTATTCTGTTCCATTGATCTATATGTTTGTTTTTATGCCAGCACCATGCTGTTTTGGCCTTGTAGTATAATTTGATATCATGTAGTATGATTCTTCTAACTTCCTTCTTCTTTCTCAAGACCCCTGTGACTATTTGATCCTTTGTGATTCAATATAAATTTTTTGAATATTTTTTCTAGTTCTGTGAATTACATCATTGGTATCTCAAAAGGAATTGCATTGAATCTATAGATTGCTTTGAGTATTATGAACATTTTAATGATGTTAATTCTTCCTATCCATGAACATGTATTCTTATACTTTCATTTATTTGCATCTTCTTCAATTTGCTTCTTCAGTGTCTTATTTTCCAAGCACATCTCTCTTAGCCGCTAGGTTAAATTTATTGCTAGGTGTTTTATTTTTTTGAAGCATTTGTGAATGGCATTGTTTTTTTAGTTTCCCTTTCTGTTAGTTTATTATTGGTGTATAAAAATGCAACTGATTTTTGGATATTTATTTTGTATCCTGCTACTTTACTGAATTATCAGTTCTGGTAGTTTTTTGGCAGAGTCATCAGAGTTTTCTATATACAGTATCATGTCATTTACAAAACCTGACAGTTTTAATTTTTCCTTTCCAATTTGTGTGCCTTCTATACCTACTTCTTGTCTGATTGCTGTGGCTGGGACTTCCAGTACTAAGTTGGATAAGAGAGGTGAAAGCACACATTGTTGTCTTGTTCCCAATCTTAATAAAAAACTTGTAGTTTTTGCCATTGACTATGATATTGTCTGTGGGTATGTAATATATGGAGTTTATTACAGTGAGGCATATTCCTTCTATTTCCACTTCATTGAGAGTTATTCTCAGAAATGGGTGCTGAATTTTCTCAAATGCCTTTCTGCATCTATTGATATGATCATGTGGTTTTTTCCTTCATTTTGTTTATGTGGTGTATCACACTTGTTGATCTGTAGATATTGTGCCAATATTGCATCCCCAGAATAAATCCCGCATAATCGTGGTGTATGATCTTTTTAATGTATTCCTGGATCAGGTTTGCCAATGTTTTGTTGAGGGTTTTAGCATCTCTATCCTTCAGTGATATAGGCTTATAATATTTTTATTTGTAATGTCTTTATTTGGTTTTGGAATTAGAATAATGCTGGCCTTGTAAAATGAGCTTGGGAGTCTTCCCGCCTCTTAAAATTTTTGGAATATTTTGAGAAGGAGAGGTATTAAATCTTCTTTGAATATTTGATAAAATTCACCTGTGAAGCTTTCTGGTCCAGGACTTTTGTTTGCTGGTATTTTTTTGTAACTGCTTCAGTTTCACTAGTTGTAATCTGTCTATTCAGATTCTCTTATTTTTCCTGATTCACATTTGGAAAATTATGTTTTTAGGAATTTATCAATTTCTTCCCAATCATCCAAATTGTTGGCATATGGTTGTAGTATTTTCTTACAATCCTTTATATTTCTTTGGTGTTAGTTGTTATTTCTCTCTTCATTTCTGATTTTATTTATTTGGGTCCTCTCTTTTTAAAAACATTTTATTCATTCACTTTTTAGATAGAGGGAACGGAGAGAGAGAGGGAGAGAAATATCAATGTGTGGTTGCCTCTCACATGCCCCCCCGTGGGGACCTGACCCACAACTAAGGCATGTACCCTGATCGGGAATCAAACTAATGACTTCCTTGGTTCACAGGCTGCCACTCAATCCACTGAGCCATACCAGGCAGGACTCTTTTCTTTCTTGATAAGTGTGGTTGCAGGTTTGTCAGTCTTCTTTATCTTTACTGCCAGCTCTCAGTTTCATTAAGTTTTTGTATTATATTTTTAGACTCTATTTCATTTACTTCTGTTATGATCTTTATTATTTCCCTCCTACTTACGTTGGATTTTGTGTTTTGTTTTTTTCTTGTTCCTTAAAGTGTAAAGTTGGATTGTTTATTAGAGATTGTTCTTCTTTCTTGAGATAGGCCTATAATGCTATGAATTTTCCTCTGAGGACTGCTTTTGCTATGTCCCATAAATTTTGGATTGTTATACTCTCATTTACATTTGTTTCAAGGTATCCTTTGATTTCTTACTTGTATCTCATTGTTAATCCAGTTATTATTTAGTAACATGTTCTTTAACCTCCATGTCTTTCTGTGTTTTTCAACATTTTTCTTGTGATTGATTTCCAGTTTCATACCATTATGATAAGGGAAAATGCTTGATATGATTTCAATCTTCTTAAATCTATTGAGACTTATTTTGTGTCTTAACACATGGTCTATCCTAGGAAATTTCCATATGCACTTGAAAAGAGTGTATATTTTGCTGTTTGGGGAAGACATATTCTGAAGATATCAATCAAATCCATGTGATCTAGTGTTGTCATTTAAGGCCAGCATTTTCTTGTTGATTTTTTTGTCTGGAAGATCGATCCATTGATGTCAATGGAGTGTTAAAAAACCTCTACTATGACTGTATTACCATCAATCTCTCCCTCTTCATTTATCAAGATTTACTTTAAACATTTAGGTACTCCTATATGAGTACTTAAATGTTTATAGGGGTTAAATCCTCTTGTTAGATTGTCCCCTTTATCATTATGCAGTGTTCTTCTTTGTCTCTTACTATAGCTTCTGTTTAAAAGTCTATTCTTTTGGATGTAAGTATTGCTACCCTGGCTTTTTTAAAAAATTCCATTTGCATGAAATATCTTTCTCCATCCCTTTACTTTTAGTTTGTGTGTATCTTTTGTTCTGTAGTGGGTCTCTTTTAGACAACATATATATAGATCTTGTTTTCTTATCCACTCAGCTACCCTGTGTCTTTTTAAAAACGATTTTTAGAGAGATGGGAAAAGCAGAGAGAGGGAGGGGGAGAGAGAGGAAAGAAAGAAAGAAAGAAAGAAAGAAAGAAAGAAAGAAAGAAAGAAAGAAAGAAAGAAATCAATTTGTTGGTCCACTTGCTTATCCATGCATTTGTTGATTCTTATACATCCTTGAACAGGAATCAAACACACCACCTTGGTGTATTGGGAAAGTGCTCTAACCAAATGAGCTACCCAGCTAGGGCCTACCCTATAATTTTGATTAGAGCATTTAAGCCATTTACATTTAAAGCGATTATTGATAGCTGTGTATTTATTGCCATTTTACAATTTTAACTTTCTTCTCCTCCTCCTCCTCTTCCTCCTCCTCCTTCTTACAGGGTCTTTAACATTTCTTGTAATGTTGGTGTGGTGGTAACAAATTTCTTTAGCTTTTTCTTATCTGAAAAGCTGTAGGGAACCTATCCATGTGGAATGGCAAATGTAGCCCAGCCCTATCGGAAAGCCAATAGGTGTGTGTCCACACACAGGAAGCCAAACCCATGGATCAGCTTTCCCATGGGAAACCAGGCCTGCATTATACCTAGGCTGCTTTAAGGCTTGGTTCTGCTAAAACTCCCTCATCCTGAGTTGAAGCAGCAAATACTTACTGCATATGTTTAAAGTAACTTCCTAAAGTCTGTGCTAAATCTCCCAAGGACAGAGTGTAACTAGACAAATCACTCTTATCGTTCCCTTGCATTTGCAACATTTTTAACTTGTTAATCTATAAGAAGTAATCAGTAACATCCTTTCCTTTGTTATCTGTAAAAACTAATCACCTAAAGCAAACCTGAAAATAATGAATGAGAACCATCTTTGATGTATGCTATTAGAAAGCCAACAAAAGCTTGTCAAGGCACTCTCCTCTTGAGAGAGTGGCCAAGGTGCCCTCCCCTTGAGAGAGTGGCTGAGCTATCCCTTTTTCTCCACAGGACTTCAGTAGTCTTTGTAAATTTGTTTCATCTCATCCACAACACTACGGACACTGCTGGTCAGAGTCTGCATCAAAAAGCTCTTTATTTCTCCTTCAATTTTCAATGATAGCCTTGCTGAAAAAATAGTCTTTGTTGTAGGTCCTTCCTTTCATGAATTTGAATATTCCATGCCAATCTCTTCTGGCCTGAAATGCTTCTGTTGAGAAACCAGCTGACAGTCTTCAGGAGCTCCCTTGCAGGTAACTGTCTTTTGCTGTTTTTAAGATTCCCTGTTTGTCTTTAACCTTTGACATTCTAATCATTATGTGTCTTGGTATGGGCCTATTGGGGTTCATCTTATTGAGACACTCTGCAGTTTCCAGACTTGTGTGTCCTTTTCCTTCACCAGGTTAGGGAAGTTTTCAGTCATATTTTATCAGATAGGTTCTCAATCCCTTGTTTTCTCTCTCCTCCTTCTGGTAACCCTATGATGCAAATGTTGTTAAACTTCATGTTGTCCCAAAGTTCCTTTAAACTGCCCTCACTTTTTAAAATTCTTTCTCTGATTGGGTGTTGTTGTTTTTACCTTGTCTTCCAAATTGCTAATTTGATCCTCTGCTTTATCTGACCTACTGTTTCTTTCTTTAAATGTGTTCTTCATTTCATATATTGTATTCTTCATTTCTAACTTTTTTATGGTTTTTGTGTTTGTTTTAATGCTGTTGAGCATCCTTATTACCATTACTGATAAATTACTTGCCTCTGTTTTATTTAACTCTTTTTCAGAAGCTTTCTCCCATTTATTTGGGGCCTGCTATTTTTATCTCCCCATTTTGGCTGCCTCTTTGTGTTTGTTTCTATGTATTAGATAGATCTGGTATGACTTTTAGTTTGCATAGGGTGGACTTATGTAGTAGGTATCCTATAGAATCCAGTGGTGCAGTCTCTTGATCACATAAGCTGGGTGCTCCAGTAATGTCCCTAGTTTGGATTATGTGGGCCTTCCTGTTGTAATTTAATCTTGATTGCTTTTGTTTTTTTGCACATGGGATAGGCCCTCAGACTGACCGATTATGAGGCTCAACCCCCACTATAGCATGCAAACTGCTGTGCAGGTGCTTGACCACATGAAATAGAACTTGCCTCAGCAGGGTTTGGTGCCTGCTGAGATCTCCCTCCATATATGTTGCTTGTAAAGCTTATTGGATTCTGCTCTGATGTTGCCTGAAGCTGGCCACTGGGTGCATTGGTTCTGAGTTTCTTGGGAAGGTCTAGTGCTGGCCAATGTCTGTTTCTTCCTATGACTGGCCCTGAGCAACCTGTTTGAAGCAGTCTCAATGTAACTTCTGTAAATCCTTGGTTATAAGACTTCTCTTCAGCTAGTCCTCAGTTAGTTATTCAGGATGATTTTCTATAATTTAGCTGTAATTCCAGTTTGGTCCTGGGAGGTTGAAACTGTAGCTTTTACCTACTCAGCCACCATCTTGGAGTCTATGGGTTGTTTTCTTAATTTCCCCTTCTTTTTTATTTTAAAGATCTTATTTATTTATTTTTAGAGAGAGGGATGGGAGGGAGAGAACCATCAATGTTTGGCTGCCTCTCACACACCTCTTACTAGGGACCTGGCCTGCAACCCAGACATGTACCCTTACTGGAAATAGAAATGGTGACACTTTGGTTCATAGGCCAGCACTCAATCCACTGAGCCACAACAGCCAGGGCTAATTTCCTTTCTGATAGTTCATGATTGGTGTATAAAAATGCAATCTATTTCTGAATATTAATTTTGTATCTTCTACTTTACTGAATTTCATTTACAGTTCTAATAGTATTTTTGTGGAATACTTAAGGTTCTGTATGTATAGTGTCATGTCACCAGCAAATAATGAGTTTTACCTCTCCCTTTCCAATTTGAACATATTTTATTTCTTTTTCTTGTCTGATTGGTGTGGCCAGGACTTCCAATACTATATTGAATAAAAGTGGTGAAAGTGGACATTTTTTTCTTGTTTCTGATCTTAAGAAAAAGGCTTTTAGCTTTTCATTGGTGAGTATTGTTTTAGCTATGAATTTGTTATATATGGCCTTCATTATGTTGATGTATCTTCCCTCTATTTCCATTTTGCTGAAAATTCTTATCTGAAATGGATGCTACATTTTGACAAATGCTTTTTCTGCATCTGTTGATATGAACACATGATTTTATTCTTTATTTTGTTTATATGGTTTATCACATTAATTGATGTACAGATATTGTACCAACAATGCATCCCAGGAATAAACACCACTTGATCATGGTGTATGATCTTTTTAATGTATTGCTGAATTCAGTTTGCTAATAATTTCATTGAGGATTTTAGTATCAATGTTTATCAGGGATATTGACTTATCATTTTTTTTTTGTAGTGACTTTATCTGATTTTGGAATTAGGATAATGCTGGCCTTGTAAAATCAGCTTGGGCTGTTAACTTCCTCTTAATTATTTTGGAATATTTCAGAAGGATAGGTGTTAGTTCTTCTTTGAATGTGTGGTAAAATTCACCTGTGAAGCCACCCAGTCCAGAACTTTCTTTTGGGAGGGGGTGCTTTCCACAGCACTTTGTTAAAAAGTATATTTCATTGATTATGCTATTACTGTCATCCCATTTTTTTCTCCTCTTTATCCTCCTCCATCTTGCACCATTCTCCCTCCAACATCCCCCACCTTAGTTCATGTCCATGGGTCATATACATAAGTTTCTTGGCTTCTCCATTTACTATATTATTCTTAACCTCCTCTGCCTATTTTGCACCTACCAATTATGCTTCTTATTCCCTGTATCTTTCTCCCATTCCCTCTCCCTCCCAAGTGATAACCCTTCATGTGATCTCCATTTCTGTGATTCTGTTCCTGTTCTAGTTGTTTTCTTAGTTTGTTTTTGTTTTTGTGACCATACTCAACCAATTCTGTGAGCATCCTAATGACCAGAGTTTCAAACTGTGCATTTGATAGGTTGGCTATCTCTTGGTCGCTTAGTTGTATTTTTTTCTGTAGCTTTTATCTGTACTTTCATTTGGGCCATTTTTTTTTTTCTCGTGGTGTGCCTGTTATATAGTAAGAGGTGGAACCTTAAGTATTCACCAAGGTGGGGCAACCCACATTGCTGCATTGTGGCAATGTATGTGGGGGAGTGGTCCGAGAAGGACCAAGGCCACCTATTCAGCTCTCTGCCAGCTTTCAGTCACTTTCCCACTACCCACAAGCAAACTGGGCCCTTCTGGTGCTGATTCTTGGATGGGTGGATGGGTTTGTGTACATTCTAGGGCCCTGTGGGTCTCTCCAGTGAAATCTCCTGTGAGGCTGGCAGTTTCTTCTGCTATCTCAACCCCCACAGATTTTTTCATTCAGAGGTTTTGAGGCTTTATTTCCCCACACTGAAACCCTGGCTCTGTGGTCTGTCTTGCTTCCCAGTTGTTCCTCCTGATTTATCCGCATGCAAATGTGGGACTGCCTGATCCACCAGCTGCCACCTTGCCTGGTCTGTGGGCTGCCACCTTGCTGCAAGTCCTCTCTGCATCGGCTGCCTGGCTCTGCCCCTTTACTGATCTGGTGAATGTTTTTTCTTTAACTCGGTTGTCAAACTTCCATACAGTTCAATTTTCTGTCAGTTCTGGTTGGCTTTGTTTTTAAATTTGTTGTCCTTCTTTTGGTTGTGTAAGGAGGCAAAGTATATCTACCGACACCTCCACCTTGGCTGGAAGTTCTAAGTTGATGTTGTTTTAAGATTTACTTATTTATTTTTAGAGAAGGAGGAAGGAAGGGAGCAAGAGAGGAAGAGAAACATCAGTGTGAGAGGGAAAAATCAATCAGTTGCCTCTCATATGCCCCCCAAATGGGGACTGAACCCACAACCCAGGCATGTACCCCAACAGGGAATTGAACCAGCAACCCCTTCAATTTGTGGGGCAACACCCAACCAAATGAGCCACCCAGTCTGGGTAAAATCTCTGCAAATTTGAAGCAGCATTGTTGTCATACTCTGTAAAGGCAGTAAACTATAGAGTCTGAGAATGAGAACTCTCAAGCAGAAACAACCCAAATGCCTGTCAACTGACAAACAGATAGACAAGGGTGGTATATCCATAGAGTGGAATGTCATTCAGTCATAAGAAGGAGTGAGTGCTGTTCCATGCTGTGAAATTGGTGACCCTTGAAACTTTATGCTCATGGGGAAGAAGTCAGTCATTACTGGCCACATGCAATAGGATTTCATTCACAGGAAGTTTTACAATAAGCAAGTCCATCAAAGGAGAAATCGGATTAGTGGTTGTCAGGGACTGAGGGGAATAGGGGCAGGGGAGTGGCTGCTAATGAATTCAGAGTTTCATTTTGGAGTGAAATGAATGTTCTAAAATTAGATTGTGATGATGGTCTGTAAACATAGTAAAAACCACTGAATTGTACATTTTAAATGGATGAATTGTATGCTGTGTGAATTATACCGCAATAAAGCTAGTTTAAAAAAATGGTAAGAGCTATGAAGTCATACTGCCTGTGTTTCAATTTCACCTCAACTACCTAATAGCTTGTATAATCCAGGGCAAGTTATTTAACCTATTACTTTGTTTCATTTTCTCCATCTATAAAAAGGGGGTAGTAATACATATAAAATCATAGAATGATACCAATAAAATAATACAAATAAAAATCAAGAGTAAACACATGTAAAGTCTGTTTAAGGGTGTGTAGCATATCAGTATTGCTAGCTATCAGAGAGATGCAAATTAAAACCACAATGAGATACCATTTCACACAGGTCAGAATGGCCATCATAAACAAAGCAACAAACAACAAGTGTTGGAGAGGTTGTGGAGAAAAGGGGACCCTAGTACACTGTTGGTGGGATGGCAGACTGGTACAACCACTATGGAAAACAGTATGGATTTTTCTAAGAAAACTAAAAATGGATCTACCTTTTGACCCAGCAACTCCACTGCTCAGATTATATACTGAGAACCCTGAAACACCAATCCAAAAGAACCTATGCATCCCAGTGTTCATAACAGCACAATTTACAATAGCCAAGTGTTGGAAGCAATCTAGGTACCCATCAGTAAATGAATGGATCAAAAAACTATGGTACATTTACACAATGGAATTCTATGCAGCAGAAAGAAAGAAGGAGCTCCTACCTTTTCCAACAGCATGGATGGAACTGGAGAGCATTATGCTAAGCAAAATAAGCCAGGCAGTGAAAGACAAATACCATATGATCTCACCTTTAACAGGAAACAAACAAACAAGCATAATATAACCAAAGACAAAGAAATTGAGAACAGGCTGACAGTCACCAGAGGGGAGAGGGGAGGGAATTTCAGGGGGAAAAGAGAAGGGTTTAGAGCAACAAGTATAAAGGACACATGGACAAAAACTAGGGGTGGTGGTGGAAATGGTAGGGAGGTGGGGAGGGCTGGGGCAGTGGGCTGGGATGGGAGTAAAAGACAGATAACTATACAAGAACAACAATTAAAATAAAAGAAAAAGAAAAAAGAGTGTGTAGCATATACTACGTGCTCTCTAAGTGCAAGCAATTAATAAGGCTCATAGGAACAAATGAGCAAGAGCTGTTAAAGAAGAGCCAAATGTCAAAGGAAAAAGTAGATGGGGCAGGTAAGTCACAGAACCAGGATCTGGGTCCTGGGAATGTACACTGGATGCTTATGTGAAGACTCTCTCTTTTTTAAATTATATTTTATTGATTATGCTATTACAGTTCTCTCCCATCATTCCCCTCCACCCTGCACACCCCCTCTCACCCACTGTCCCCCCTTTAGTTCATGTCCATGTGTCATAAGTTCTTTAGCTTCTACATTTCCCACACTATTCTTGCCCTCCCCCTATTTTCTACCCACCATCTATGCTACTTATTCTCTGTACCTTTTCCCCCTCTCTCCTCCTCCCACTCCCCTGTTGCTAACCCTCCATGTGATCTCCATTTCTGTGTTTCTGCTCCTGGTCTAGCTGTTTGCTTAGTTTACTTTTGTTTTAGGTGTGGTTGTTAATATCTGTGAGTTTGCTGTCTTTTTTACTGGCCTATTTTTGATCTTCTTTTCCTTAGATAAGTCCATTTAACATTTCATATAATAAGAGCTTGGTGATGATGAACTCCATTAACTTCACCTTATCTGAGAAGTGCTTTATCTTCCTTTCCATTCTAAATGTAGCTTTGCTGGATAGAGCAATCTTGGATGTAGGTCCTTGACTTTCATGACTTGGCAATACTACTTGCCTATAAGGTCTCTTTTGAGAAATCAGCTGACAGTCTGAGAGGAACTCCTTTGTAGGTGACTGTGCCCTTATCCCTTGCTGCTTCTAGGATTCTCTCCTTCATTTTAATCTTGGCTAATGTAATTATGATGTG
>PVKU01013607.1:0-27804 GCA_004027475.1 Anoura caudifer | reverse complement strand
GGTGTGAAGTGGTATCTCATTGTGGTTTTAATTTGCATCTCTCTGATAGCAAGCGATATTGAGCATCTTTTCATGTGTCTCTGGATCCTCTGCATGTCCTCCTTGGAGAAGTGTCTGTTCAAGTCCTTTGCCCATTTTTTAATTGGGTTGCTTGTCTTCTTAGAGTGGAGTCGTGTAAGTTCTTTATATATTTTGGAGATTAAACCCTTGTCTGCGGTATCTTTGGCGAATATATTTTCCCATACAGTTGTTTCTCTTTTTATTTTAATACTGTTTTCTTTAGCCATGCAGAAGCTTTTTATTTTGATGAGATCCCATTTGTTTATTCTTTCCTTTCTGGGCTCCTTTGTATGCTACTTCCTGTTTTCCCTTGCTGCCTTTAAGATTCTCACTTTATTTTGGAATTTTGCCATTTTAATTTTGATCTGTCTTGAAGTGGGCCTCTTTGGGTTCCTCTTGATTGAGACTCTCTGTGTTTCCTGGATTTGTGTGACTTTTTCTCTCATCAAATTAGGGAAGTTTTCCATCATTACTTTTTCAAACAGGGTTTCTATCCCTTGCTTTTCTTCTTCTCCTTCTGGTATATCTATTTTATGGATATTATTACATTTCATGTTGTCCTGCATTTCCCCTAACCCCTCTTCATTCTTTGTGAGCCTCTTTTCCTTGTCTCACTCATTCTGGGTGGTTTTTTTTTTTTTTCATGTTGTCCTCCAGCTTGTTGATCCAATCCTCTGCTTCATCAAACCTCCTTTTGATCACCTCTACTGTGTTCCTCAGTTCAGAAATTGTATTCTTCATTTCCTTGGCCCTTGTTGATACTTTCTATTTCCTTTTCATATTGATATAGTTTGCTGTGTGTTCATTATAGTTTCCCTGTAGTTTCTGGTAATTCTCTGTGAGCTCATTGAGCTTCCTTATAACTATTGCTTTGAATTCAATATCTGATAGTTCATTTGCTTCTGTTTCATGTAGCATTCTTTCTGAGACTTCCTCATTTCCTTTCATTTTGGGGATTGTTTCTTTGTCTTCCCATTGTTTGTGAGACTCTTCTTGTTAGCCTCTGTTTCTCAACTTTACCTGTTCTGACTCCCTGGGTTTATGATGTAAACTTCTATGGTAGAATATCTATGAGATTCAGTGGCACCATCTCCTTGATCTCCGCAGCTCACTGGTCTGGGGCTGTCATTTATGTTGGCTCTGTGTTTGTCTTTGGGTTTTGATTATTGTTGGGTCTTTCTTTGGTGGTTCCTTCCCAGCAGCTTGTTAACTGAGTGTCACTCTGTCCATCACCTCTTGTATTCTATTGTGCAGGTGTGGGCAGGTTGTGTTGAAGCTGGTTCTTCCATGTGTACAAGATTTTGAGAATTCTCTCTTGCTCTTGTTAAGTTGTTTGTTCTATGTAATTTCTCCATTATTTAGTTGTATTTCCAGATAGGTCCTCGGTTGAGTTAGTGTGGCTTCCACACCCTCTTTCACCTTCTTCTTTTGTTATCTGTTGGTGTTTCCTTTGTTGGTGGGTTTCCTCTTCCAGCAGGTATTCTGGGGTTCACAGCTTCCACCTCCTCTTTTTTGTGATCAGTTGGAGGGGGAAGCAAAAGGGTTTAAGACAGCAGAGGTACATTCTATGGTATTTAGAGTACCAGCTCATAGAGAACAGATAGGAGATCCTTTGGATATGTGCAGTATTAACCATGATATTTCACTCAACTAGCCATTTTTTAGAAAGAGTGAAAAGAAGATAAGACACTTGTTATCAGGGGAAGGATTGTGAGTTGGATCTAGAAAACATGAGCTTGTGGGAGGTGGGATTATGAGGTAAAGTGAGAGTAAAGGATATAAAATAAAGGTAATGTGTGAGAGAATAGAGTTAACTGCAACAGTAATAGAGTTCAGGAAACCATGAACTGGGCTAAGATCTCGGAGGGGTGTTGTGTAGTATTTACAATTGTATGGAACAGCTATTAATCACAATAATAACGGAGCAACAAGCATATGAAAGAATCTATGTGATCTGGATAACCAGAATAGGAAGTATATGACCTATAGTAGTGTGCTAATGGAACACAAGTGAAGTGAAAGACAGTAAATTAACAATACACTACGAAAGAGAGAACCAAGGGAAACCAGTCAAACAATGCAATTTAACCAGCCAAGTGAAGAAGACTAATCAGAAAGAAGAAGAATACAAAAATACTAATAAAATAAAAGATGTAAGAATAATGAACAAATAATAATGCAAATATGCAATAACTTGCAAGTTCTCTGTAGTAGCAAAGTGAGATTTGTCTCACTGTCTCAGTTGTTAGGATGACCCCTCTTTGGGTCCAACTATGGTCTTTACAGTTCCAGGGGTTTTTGTTGTTGTTGTTGTTGTTGCACTTGGGGGAATTATTTTTTAAAAAAGAAGGAAAGAAGAAGAGATAAAAAGCGAAAGAAATGAAGAAGGAATAAAGCAAGAAAGAAGGAAAGAGAGGAAGAAGGAGTTGAAAGATTAAAAAAAAAGAATTACTTAAAAAAAAAAAAAAAGAAAAGCCTCCTGCTGGCTTCAAACTGGCCAAGCCAGTTTTGCTGGTCTTCCTGGCTGGAGCATGCTGAGGGATAAGTGATTTGGCTTTTCTCCCTTCCTGATCGGCACTCAGTCAGCCTCCAGCCCAGTTCCTCAGCAGCCTCTGATCGCGGGTCACGCGGGTATGATTATGGGGTTTTCCATGGTCCCCACTCTCCCTGGGGTTTTGGGTGTGGGTTCAGGGGCCTCTCCCTGGAGCTCTGGGTGTGGGCTCAGGGGCTTCTCTCCAGGGCTTCAGGTGTGGGGTTGGGGGCTTCAGATGTGGGCTCGGGCCTTCCACAGAGCACACTCTCCCGGGTTTGCGGGTGTATGTGCTTGGCCTGGCTACCTCTCGTCCCCCAGGTTTGGGTGCACACTCTTCCTAAGGCTATGAGAGTGTGCGCAGAGCCTTCCGCCACCTTGGGAGTGCCGCGAGGCTGGTTGGGGAGGAGGCCAGAGTGGCTGCTGCGGGAGAATTCTCGAAACAGCCGCCAGTGTCTTTTTTCACTTTTTTTTTGAGAAAGTCCTCCTGCTCAAGCCTGCCACTCCGTACAGAGGCCTAGCCTCTCACACAGCCCAATTCTCCAACCAGACCGGGGTCTATCTGGGTCAACGCCCATTGCGGCCCAACTCTCTATTCTCTCCAGCCGGCATCCACAGACTCCGTGAGTAATCACAGCCCCTGCATGTTTGCCACTTAGTCCTATTTCCTTCTTTGCCACTTCAAGCAACCAGGTCTCTCCTGGGGCTGCTCAAACCTTGTTTGGTGGGAGAGGGAACCGTTGACCGTGCTCTCTCCCAAGAATCGTGTGGCAGACCTGGAGGGCACCGGGCCTCCGGTACAGCAGCCCTGGTCCCTGCACTGGTCTCAGGGACCTTATTGTCCCAAAGCGCCCTCTTTACCTCCTAGTTTTTCAATGTCCTCTACAATTTTTGGTCTCCTATCTTCATATATGTTGGGTTACTGTTGGCTGTTAGCTCTGTTCCTCAGGAGATCAGCTAGGTGTTTTGCTCGTGTGCAGGGGGAAGTGGGCTCCCCTCTCACCTAAGTTGCCGCCATCTTGAGCCGCCCCACAAATTTCTTTTTATTTAATTTCATCTTAATCCTGTCTGTTGCTACAGAAAAAGTAAATTTTTCTGTATTAAACTTATTCCCAGCACTTTTATATAAAATTATGTTTTGTATTGATTTAATATTTCTACTAAGTAAATTTCCTTCATATGTAACTTATTCATGTTTAACTATACTAGCATTATTTCTTAATTTTGGATTCTCATCTCTCTGATTACTTCTGTTTCCAATTACTTTCCTATGTAATATCTTTATTAAAATGTAGAATACAAATGGTAACAGCAGGTATTTTTGTCTACTTCTCAATATTAAAATAAAGGTTTCAAAGTTTCTTCATAAAGAATGATTCTTTTTCTGAGATTTCTTGCAGCCATCAATTATCTACTTGGAGAACATATCTTTTATCACGAATGAATGATGCTTATTTTATGAAATAGTGTTCCCTATCAATGTAGATACGATTATTCTCATTTAATCTGTTGATGTGGTGTGCCAGTCCTTGACCTATTTGTGCTCAGATGTATTCTTCTTTGTAGCTGTGCTCTGTACTCTTCTATATAGTATCTTAACCCAGTACCTAGGATTTCCAGCACCTAGAATGCCAACCCAGTTAAACCAAAAGGACACACCAGTAGGAAATTAGACCCCAGAAAAATGGAGGTATCCAGAATTTCTCTTTCCTCTCTGCATCAGGTGGCTTCTATTTCAATTGCGCTACATCTTTTCTTAATTCCAGCCCCAATCAGGTTAGCCAACAATGACTCCACATTCTGTCCACCCCAACTGCTAAGCTCCAGTAACACCGTCTCCTCTAATTGTCCCACTGGGTTAGATGAGGCAACGACTTTTACAAGTTGCTAAATGCTGATATTTTTGGGTCTTCCCCTTTTATTTTCTGCATCACTTGTATAACCAGTTTCCTGCATCAAATGCCTCTGATGTATGTATTTAAACAGTTTGGGTAATTCCTAATTGTTACAATTGGCCAATTATACTTACTGATTTTTATTTTTAAATTTGCCTTCAATTTGTAAGGAAAACTCTGCGACTACCATTCTCTGTTAATATTTTTTCATGTATCTTCTAATGTTAACAAGAAAAACAAGACATCAAAATACCTCTGCACCCTGAACCGCAATTAAAAAAAAAAAAAACCATTTATATTCCTATTCACAGCTTACACATGATAAATTTCTCTACTTAGTAGTGTTTACATATAGTTAAAGGTTAAAACTTGGAGGTAATATGCTCTATAGGACCAATTGTGTGAAGCAGATCAAGAGTTATCCATAGATATATTTATAGCCTTTAAACAGATTTCTAAGGCAAAGGACATATTAGAAATATCCAAGCTTTTAAATACTCAAGAGAGAGAATGGAAGTTTAAGCTCAAAGAAGATAAGAAATAATGAAGATAAAAGTAAATTGATGAGTTGGAAGACAGTGGAAGCAACTCACGAAAGTAATTTCTTACAAAAGTGCCTTATGAGAGATAATTTTATAAGTACTATCAACTACAAAAAGAAAAACAGCAACAATTTATATTAGTTAAATATTGTATAAAATATAGGTACAGAAGAGATTTAAATATTAAAAGGGAACATGAAAAATATGAGATAAAAATGCAATATAAACAAATGGACCAGCAAGGAAAGATTTCTATCTATAGAGAAATTTCATGTAATAAATTAAAAACAGATAAGAGAAATACCACCCAGAGCCCATAACTGAGATAGTAATCATAACTATCAGAACTTATGTTGTTCTACTTATCTCTATTGATAATTCCTATGCTTATTGTGAGGTATTTCGCTAAACAAAGTACATGTCTCACAATTTCAAAGTATATGACTAAGAGTATGTGTGAAAGTTGCTATAAAATGATTTATTATAACTTCAAATTTGAACACCCAAGTGAAATGTTATGGTTAAATAAAATATAAATTTCAAAGACAAAATGTAAGAAATACAAAATTGTAACTGATAATTACAAAGTGAAAGTGGAGTCCAACTCTCCCAGAGCAGATCAAGGTAGGAACGTAGTTGTGCCATGTAACCAGGCTAAAACTAATCAGCATCTTAGGTAGATTTTCTAAATCATACAAAAAGATTTGATATGATTTCACTCATTTCCACAAGCAAGCTTTTCCTGTTGCAAACAACAGATAGATGAGAAAACCCAAGAAAAGAGTATTTGAGCCTAGTCCATTATACTATTCGAAACTGAACTGGAAAAAAGAGCCAGAGTAATAGAAATAGAAATAGTATAATTAACGAGAACTATGAAAAATGCAAAATATTATCATGCCTATGTAATTTCTACATATGGAATGTCTATAATAGTCTTTAGGAAATTAACTTTCAAAATGACCTCTGTTCCTCCCTGTAAAAAGTAAACTTTAAAAAAAGAATTTACATGAGACTAAGTATGACTGTTGAAGAGAAGGAATAGATCTCATGGTTTTTCTCCGACAGCTCACCAGCTGTCCTGGGCACTGCCCACTTTGTGCTCTGACTTCATCGTTTGGCATTAAGGCTACTACATGACTTAATTCCTAGCTCTGCAAGGTTTGCTTGCAATAAGTAAAACCCATCCACAGATTGCTGGGATGTTTCATTTCCAGGGAAGTCTTAAATCTTGAGAAAGGAAGCAAAAAGAGAGAAGCCCTATGAGTGAGGACAGAGGAGACCACCAACAGAAAATAAAGGGGGGTCATGCAGAGATGTGAAAGTGCCTATTACAGCCCTAAAAGCCCAAGCAGGGCTCTAGTCTAAGGAACCCTGCAGATCCTCTTCAGGGTATTCAGGGACCTGAGGACCTTGGCATGAAGGAAACGATGTTGGCTCCCAGAGGGATGATTTCCGGGGCACGAGAGCCAGCCGAGTGAGACTGGTGAGCAGGGACGAGCAACCACCGCCTCCACTATGAAACTGACCTGAAGGTGGGGAAGTGGGTGGGCAAAGCCCGCCTCTGCAGTTGATCCCGGAAGCCCCAGGCGGAGATAACCGGATATCCCGCCCTCTGACTTCCTCTTTCACTCTGTGGCGGCTGAGAAGGCCACACTTCGAGGCGCAGCATATTCTCCACGGCTGAGGGAAGGGCCCCAGAGCTCGCCGGGTGTCAGGTGAGACTTTAAAGAAGGACTAAGGGCAGCACCCACCATATAAGAGAGGAAGCCCCATGAGATACGAGCCCCAGACCCCTCCTTAGGGAGACCCTTTCAGGGCTCTGAGATGACGTACCCCAGATTTCCTTCTTGTCAAGTAGCTTAGGGGATGGCCTTTCTGTGTACACGGAGAGTGTGTGTGGTCAGGTGGGGTGGTGTTGTGAGGGTTTGTCATGGGATGGTGGTGGGGGAGGGGCGGTTATGCTGGGGGTGGGGTAGTTTCACCGTGAGTGTGGCACTGTGAAAGGGTGGCGGTTTTGGGGTTTCATGGGGATGGTAATAGTCGTGGACCACCAGTTGTCATGAAAAACCCCTTGAGCGAGGCCACAGAGTTAACGGAAAACCCTCCGGACATAGTGGTTGCCTCTGTGAGGCGGGGCCCCTTCCTCAGTCTTGGTAGACCCCTTGCAGGGGTTCCTGAAAGTATCGCCGACTGATTTTGGCCTCCAGAGTCTGAGGGATGTGAGGCCTTAGGTTGAGGTTTGCGGTGTAAGTTCCACAAAACAGGGAGTCTGAGATCTTGCAGTAGTTGTTGTTGTGGGGGGGCGGGGCACGGAGAATTCTTAGGGTTCCACCACCCTGGTGGCTCTGACTGTGGTGCAGTGTCTTGCTGCTTTTTTCAGCCCCAAAAGTCTTGTGCATCGGGTGTCTCCTCACTGCTATTTTGGGTCTCAGAGACTAAGGGGCCTCTATTGGAAGGTGGGACCTAAAGCAATAGAGCACAGCGGGGCACACATCAACATGTATCAGTTTGAAGAGCACAAGCGAGGACTGAGACCAACCAACCAATGGTACAAGGCATGGTACAGAGACTTTTTCCCTGCTGTGAGCCCTAAACAGCCCAGGGTGGGATGGCAGCCAGAAGCCACCCTTCCCTTGCTATTCTGAGTCCCAAAAGATGAAGTATTTGTTCTGAATAGATTGTTCAGCAGAAGGAGCCCTATGCCTTGGCAGGTGTTATTGAGTTATGTCTGAAGGGCACACTCTCCACCTAATAGTTTTTTCCCAGGGTCCCAAGGAACCCTTGTGAGATCCCAAACTATGATAGTCTTATAAGATAACCAATCACTGTCCCATGGTTTTCACTGAGAAATGAGGCCTTACTGTGGTGGGCACACTCAGGACAACAGGAGATGTCACAGGCCCCTCCAGGCTTCTAGGTGATGAGCCCAAGGCAGCACCATCTCATGACTTTTTTCTCAGCTGTCTAAATTAAAATAGACCTCTTTTCCTGGGGTGGTTTTATGTGTCAGAAGCTGGGGGCTGAGGTCTAAGCAGTAGCCAAAATAAAGACCTTGAGTGAGGGCTAAGTAACACCTGTCCCATAAGTCAGGAGCCAAAATAATTCTGCTGAGCCCTGCTGTCATCCCTGCGAGGCCCTGGGGAGAGGTGAGTAGCAGAGATATCACCTTAACTGCCTGCTCCTTGTACTATGGGTGAAGATGATTGTTCCATGGAAGTGATGTCAGAGGTCAGTACCTATAGTTAGTCATGGGAAGGACTGTAAAGGAGGTGTTGGGGACACCCACTCTAGAACAGAATGTTCTCAACAGAGCCCTGTCCTGCTGTCATACATGGAGGAACTGTTGATGTGACATCCCATTAATTCATACTCTGTAGTCACAGGGATGGAACTGTATAGCTCAAGGGGGTGATACCAGGTTAGCAGAGGGAAAGCATCTCATATACTATCAAGTTTCAAGGTGTATTCCTTGTATGAACAAAGAGCTGACCATCTACTTGAGCGAACAGCAGTCCCCATGATACCTAACTTGCCCCTGGAAGGTTTTAGATGATGGTGGCTAGTAGGGTTTTTTTTTTTTTTTTTTTTTTTTTTTTGCCATTTACAATTTTCTTTTTTTCTTCTTTCTTATTTTCTTACTCTTTTTTTTTAATTGTTGTTCAAGTAAATTTGTCACCATTTCCCCACCACCACTGCCCAAAGCCCCAGCCTTCCTCACCTTCCACCCTCTATCCCAACCCCTCTGGCTTTGTCCATGTGTGCTTTAACCATGTTCCTTTATGACCCATCCCCCCCTTTCCCCCATTTTCACCTCCCTCCTCCCCTCTGCTTACTGTCAGTTTGTTCTTTATTTCCATGTCTCTGGTCATATATTTTGCTTGCTTGATTTGTTGATTAGGTTCCACTTATAGGTGAGATCATATGGTATTTTTCTTTCACTACCTGGCTCATTTCACTTAGCATAATTCTCTTCAGTTCCATCCCTACTTTCGCAAAGGGTAGGAGCTGCTTCTTTCTTTGTGCTGCATAGTATTCCATTGTGTAAATGTACCATGGTTTTTTCACTCACTCATTTACTGATGGCACTTAGGTTGCTTCCCACACTTGGCTCTTGTAAATGGTGCTCCTATGATCATTGGGCTTCAGAGTTTCTTTTGAATTGATGTTTCAGGTTTCTTAGGGTATAATCCCAGCACTGAAATCACCTGGTCAAAAGGCAGTTCCATTTTTAGTTTTCTGGGGGCATTCAATACTGTTTTTCACAGTGGCCGCACCAGTCTGCATTCCCACCAATAGTATACTAGGGTTCCCTTTTCTCTACAACCTCACCAGTCCTTGTTGTTTGTTGATTTGTTTATGATGGCCTCTCTGACACGTGTGAGGTGGGATCTCATTGTGGTTTTAATTTGCATCTCTATGATGGCTGGTGATGCTGATTATCCTTTCATATGTCTCTGGGCCCTCTGTATGTACTCCTTGGAGAAGTGTCTGTTTAGGCCTTTGGCCCATTTTTTAATTGGTTTGTTTGTCTTCCTGGAGTGGAGTTGTGTGGGTTCTTTATATACTTTGGAGATCTCACCCTTGTCCAAGGTATTATTTGCAAATGTATTTTCCCATACAGTTGGTTCTCTTTTTATTTTGCTGATGTTTACTTTAATTCATGAAGTTCCATTTTTTTTGTTCTTTTGTTTATGTCCTTTGCTCTAGGGGACAGACATATCAGTGAAAATATTTCAGCATGAAATTATGTTATTCTTGTTTTCATTAGCAAAATATTTTTGTATTTCCTGATTACAGAGAAAAACACATCCTTGTAAGAAACACTTTAAACCATAGAGCCATGAATAACATAGAAAGAGAACATTCTCCAAACCCCCACCTCCAAAGACCACCAGAGTAAATATTTTGGTGTATATCCTTCCTGATTTTTTATGCATATCCATTATTGTTAAATAAAATAAAAGAATGCCTATTGCAACTCTTTCATTGAAGCATAATTTACACATTATACTATATTGTTTAGTTGTAGTGAACACTTTGAAATGACCTAATTGTCCATCAGCAAGCAAATGGTATCTTAAATTGTAGGGTGCCTGTACAGTGGGTATGCTGCAGTTACTAAAAGAGAGATCTATAGCCAGTGATTGACAGATATTACACTATGTTGTTAAGTGAGAAGAGAAAGTTGCTTTTGAAATTCAGCATTCCAAAGCTTAAGCATTTTTCTGACCATTTTGGTTCTTTTTTGGTTACTTATATTTGAGTGAATGTGCAACTGCCAGATCAGAATGTAGGAGGCCTAGGATATTCATTCTCTGGAAAGTTTCTTTACCATTCAGTGCTCCACTTGTAATGGACCATCTGTGGCCCATTAGCACTAGCCACTGAAATAAATACTTGGCTATTGTGGGATTGGCCCTGGGGACCAGCTTCAGCAGGACCACATCCTCTAGTGAAGTCTCCCTACACACCAGCTCAGGCATGAGCCCTTTGACACATTTTTCATCACCACCACCACCCTGCATGGAAAGAGTAAGACAGAAATTCTGTCCTATCTGCCAGAAGCTGAAATGACTTTCCTTATTCCCTCAGAGAAAAAAATAAATTTTGGTCTCAATTTGATCCTTCATTTTAACATTGCTTATTTTGAATACATTTGTAATACCATGGCTCCCTTTTATGAACAAGTTAAAACATCTGCCTGTTTTTCTGCTAAGTTAAAAAAATCACTAGTTTGTGCTTACTTTCCATCTGTATGACAGTCAACATTTTTCAGTTTATGAAGTATTTTGTAACAATAGTAAGAAAGTACAACCACTTACTAGTTCTTATTGCTGCTCTAACAAACTAATACAACTTCAGTGGCTCACAAAACACAAGTCCAAAATGAGTCTTGGACTCAAGTCAACATGACTGCAGGGCTGCTTCCTTCTGGCGGCTCCAGGAGAGAATCTCTTCCTTGTCATTTCCAGCTTCCAAAGGCTACTGGCATCCTCTGTCTTGGCAGCATCATTATAATCTGTTTCCATCATCATATTGCTCTCACTTCCCACTCAATAATCCATCATCTTTCTTTTTTATTTAGTTATTTTTTATTTCAATTACATCCTATAATCAGTATTATTTTGCATTAGTTTGAGGTGTCCTGCATTGTGTTTGGACAATCCTACACTTTACAGTGTCCCCCCTGATATTGGCAGTACCCACCTGACACCCTACATAGTTACTACAATACTACTAACTACATTCCCTATGTGACACTTTACATTTCCCTGACAGTTTTATAAGTACCAAACCATACTTCCTAGTCCCATTCCATCCTGCCTCCCCTCTGGCAACCATCACTCTGTTCACTGTATTAGTGAGTCTGTTTCTGTTTTGTTTTATTCTGTGGATGACTATTGGTCTTAACATCTAACCTGGTACACTAGAGTCTAGGAAGATGACAGTTTTGGTTTCAAAGCAGCCAGGTTCAGACCAGCAGGGATAGAGTGAATAGCCAGTGCAGGATTCCATAGGGAAATAGAAATAACTGAAAGGAACTATGACTTGGTCATGGGGTGACAGCCTTACTTAGCATGGGGAAGATGACATAAGCTATATCAATGCCTCAGTAATGAACCTGAGTGGGCACTGGAGGGACCACCCGTCTGATAATACAAATGGCTCTACTGGGCACAGTCACACCTGCCTAACCTGCCTACTGTCATCCCTGAGAATTCTTAGCCTGGCTTGGCTGGCTGCACCTTGAGGAGAATTGAGCATTTCTCCTTCTTGTCCTAGTAGGACAGAGCAACCTGGAGGTCAGGTGTAGCCCTGCTGTCTGGAGAGGTCCATTGCAGCTGGCTTTTATTAGAGCCACCACCATTGAGCTTAGCAGTTGAGGCCACTCACATATTTCTTCTTTCCCTTAGGCAGTGATTCCCCATTGCCTTCCTGTTCACACTTCTGATTCCAACCACCTACAAGCCTCGTCATGGCCTTTCATCAGAAGAATCCGCAGTGCTCACCCAACCAACCCTTGCAGAGCCACAGTGAGACCCAAGGCCTGGAGGCTGCACAGGCACCTGAGGCTGTAGAGAAGGCCTTTGTCTCCCCGCAGCCTCCCATGCCTGTCAGTTTGAAGGAGGATCCTGCTGCTGGTATCCCCAGTACTCCTGAGAGTCCTCAGAGTTTCTGCTCCTCCTCAACTGTCACCACAGCCGCCTCATCAAGCAAATCTTGTGAGGAGTCCAGTGGCCAAGAGGAGGAGGGTAGCACCTCACAGGAAGTTTCCATAGATGATCTAGATGAAAGTGTGGCATTGTTGGTGGATTTCCTGCTGGTCAAATATAATGCGAAAGAGCCAATAACCAAGGAAGAAATGTTGATGATTATCAGCGAAGACTATCAAGACCACTTCACTGCCATCTTACTGCAAGCCTCTGAGCGCATGGAGATGATCTTTGGCCTTGATGTGAAGGAAGTGGATCCCATCCAGCACTGCTATGCCATCATCATCAAATTGGGCCTCACCTATGACGGAATGCTGCATGGTGAAAAAGGTGTGCCCAAGACCGGCATCCTGATACTTCTCCTGGGGGCCATCTTCATGAAAGGCAACCGTGCCACTGAAGAGGAAATCTGGAAAATTCTGAGTGTGATGAAGTTATATCCTGGGAAGAAGCACGCCATCTTTGGAGATCCCAGTTGTCTCATCACCAAACATTTCATGGAGGAGGAATATCTCAAGTACCAGCGGGTGGCCAACAGTGATCCTGCTCAATATGAGTTCCTGTGGGGCCCTAGAGCCCATGCAGAAACCACCAAGATGCAAGTCCTAAAGTATCTGGCCAAGGTTTATGGGTCTGACCCAAGATCTTTCCCATCTCAGTATGAGGAGGCATTTGAAGAAGAACTAGAGAGATCTCAGGGCAGAATTGCCATAGCCGCAATGAACTACCATGGCCACTTCTAGTTCTAAGGCCAGACCTGGCTGGGCCTCTCATGCCTATGGAAGTCAAGAATAGTTTCCTCATTTATTGTTTAAAGAGGAAGTTCAATTTCATAGAATTTAAGTCAGCAGTAGTGCTGATAGCACAGTATATGCCTGTGTCTCTCTTTGATATGCTTAACTTGAAAATCTATACTTTTGCTTGGTAATATGCATTATTCAAATTAGTGGTTTTTTAGTATAGATTTAATTAGCTTTAGAATCTCTGAATTCATGAATACATTCCATCTATGTAATGCTTTAAGTTTTTGTAGTAAGAGTTTGGTTGCTTTTGAAAACAAAATGTAAAACCATCCATCTTTCGTTGTCATCTGGAAAGAAAAAAATATGGCATTGCGATAGCCATGTCCCTGTATAGGTAAAAGAAATGAGCTTTAAGAAGTTGGGATCAATCGAGAAATACAGAAACAAATCTACTTGATATTCAAATCTTGTCTTTCTTAAGCTTTGTAGTTCCTGTTGTGTAAAATTAAGTGATACGTACATGTTTTTGCCTAGCTTTTTCAAGAATGTAGAAGAAATAAATCTTAAGAAATTAGACCTCATGCTCTCTGGCTCATTAATCCCTGAAAATTTCGTTGAACACCTGCCTTTTGGAAACACTGCACCAGTGCTGGGAATGCTAGGATTTAAGGAATTAGGACTTGTTCATTGAATTATAACAGAGCGAAGCAATAATCCTTTAAGAACATGGTGTGGTCTTCTAGTATCCAGAGGAGAAGTAACAGGAAGGTGTCAGTAGGTAGGTAGACAGTTCATATGAGACTAAGTGTTAATAGAATTAGAGATGACAGTTTGGGGCTTTGGAACACTTCAAGTCCTTCAGGGGGAGGTAATTTTACATTAAGCTCTCTGAGGGCATCGTGAGCAGGGAGCAGACCTAGATTGTGTCTCCCAGGGTTGAATCCCAAAGTCTGGAGTGTGTACCTGCTGTTAACTCTTACTTTTGGATCCGGAATAAATCTGACACAAATTCTTACCCGTTACTGGAATGGAAGTTGTCCTGCCTTCCTGTGCCAGTGCAATGGAATTCAGTGCGCAAAGTAGTTGTTTCATTTACATGCATCATCTGTAAGGAGTTTTTGAGGAAGAGAGATGATACTCCCTTGAGATTAAACATCCTTAAACCACTGGGCTGGCACTGTACCATGGCCTAGGAGAGTCAGGGCCCTCTTTATTCCAAGGAAAATTTAAGTAAACTTTACTTAGTGTCAATTTGAAATATTTTAAAAAGGCTGAATTTTTGGTTTTAGACAGATGAAGGAAAAGGGGAGGAGTGTTACACTGGAAGACACGGGAGAAAAAAATCATTTTCAATACTAACCTTCTAGTGTCTTGCTAATGAATACCCATAATAAAAATTAGTGGGAGAGAAACTAATTGAATTATGGAGGCAGACATGGGAGTAACACAGACATAAGAGACTCAAAGAAATGATTAAAGAGGGGAACGTTATGTATTTTAGACAGTTTGTGAAGAATTGATAAGGTAAAGGACTTTGGGTTTAGGGTAAGTTGGTGAAGAAGTAACAAGGTTTGTTTATATAGCCTTGTAGGTCCTAAATTACCATTTTGCACAGATAAGGATGCCTTCTGTCCTGGCATAGGGAGGGCAATTTTCACATAGGAGATTTATATTCTGTTTTCAGGGGTACAAAGGAGGACGAGAGTGTCCCTCCTCTAAGGGTTGTTTCTCAGGTACCTTTAATTCAAAGTAAGGAATACACCAACAAGATGTAGTTGGTGGTGAAATTAAGTGATCCCTTATACAGGGCAGCTGGGAGGGAAGTGAAGAGCTGGTCCTTGACACAAATTCTGGGAAATCTGATTTCCATGCAGTTGGGGAGGACATTCCCACACGCAAATTAAAGAACATAAACTCTGAGGGGAAGATTTTACAAAGTTTACTTGCTGAGGAACACTTTTGTCTGACTATGCCCTATAGCACTTAAGGTTTTCTAAGAAATCATAGATTTGGAAAACACACTCACACACACTTATACACAGATGAGGGTAGTAGGATTGGGGATTAACATAATCATAGTGAAACTTCTGATCCGTTAAACTTTTAAAACACACCAGACACTTGTGCTATGTGTTTTAAAGACTTCGCCACATTCCAACAGTCCTGGAAAGGCACGGTTTGTCAACCAAAATCAGAGATGAAGTTCCTCAGGCCCAAAGAGCTTATGCTTGTCCTCAGTTTCACTTGTGTGTTGCAGAGCTGGAACTAGAACTGCATTCATCTACAGCCCATTCTGTTTCACTCTTCCCAGTCTGAGTCAGACCTTCAGTCTCCTCATTTATTTCCTTTCCCATTATTTGCTAATGCCACTTAGGATATAAAAACAAGATGTTGTAGCCAAAGAACTTAAGGGGGGTTTAAGGAAGGGAGATTGAAAGAAGAAATGCAATTCAGCCATTGTGTCTGGGCTTCATTTAACTAGGGATGTCCACCATAAGCCCCAGGTTCCTTGCCTGTGAGCTCTGCCTTGAGACTGGCAGTTTTGTCTAACTTCAGCTCTGTCTACATTGTAGTGTCCCTCCCTTAGATCTTCCCCAGGGTTCACTCTTATCCAAACTGGAACCTGATCTGCTGGCTGACTCTGGTCTTCCTTCCGCTGAAAACTGCACCTTGAAACCAGTGGTAGAAACTGGACAAAATCAACTGCTCCCCTTCTGACTGAGAGCATTCTAATTCCCTCATGGCCCCATCCCTCCCCATGTACTCCTGAGATAGCAAGGTGCTGTTCCACATAAAAAAAAGTAACTTCAACATTGAAATTTAAAGGTTCCCACTCCCCAGACATTTCCACCACATTCTCAGAATGTTTCCCCTACGTCCTGGTGAATATACAATGATAGATCATAGAACTTACTAATTTTGCAGATACAAAGTTGAAGTTGCTGAGCAGGTTTTCAAACCACTCTGATATTTGCTTTGGAATTGTAATGAGTTCTTTTCTTTTCTTTTCAGTTTTTGTTGTTGTTGTTGTTGTTGTTGTTGTTTTTGAGGCTGGCCACTGAACACGTACAAATATGAGGTTACCTATGGGGTTAAGGACCAAAACCTTCCTTGTAAGTGATAGTTGAAGGAAGATCCAGGAACATGGAAATCATTGCTTGGGAAACATCAATTGAGGATTAATTTCCTAAAATCCCAGGAGGTTTTCCAGGCATGAAATAGAGCTTCTTGACAGGCATGTCATCTTTGTTCAGCAAGCTTAAAAATAATTCAGTGCCCTTCTACAGGCTCTTGTCTAACTACTGGTTCAGGGGGATATCCTAGTTTTTCCTTGTGCCTAATGGCACCCACATTAGTCTTTCATCATGTTGGAGGTTCCAGAAACTCATAGATTTTTTCCAGGCCGACCAATGAAGAAGAAAAGTTCTTATCATATTCAGATTTTATAAGTTATTGCTTAGGTCAATGAAGAAAGCTACTACAGGGTGCAAAAGGTCAACCTTCCCAGTCGATATTTTACAGGATCCACTAGAAAAGTGGACATGCACCTGTGTTTGTGAACAACTGACACATAGTACAATCCATAAACTTTGGAGAATCACGAGGAAATTTGGCTTCCTCAGGAACTCTACCAGGAAATAAAGAGGGTGGATGTCACAAAAATTCTAACATCAACATTCTGTTAAGCACCTATTTATAGCAATTTATGGGGGAGACTGCAAATGCTTATCCACATCTTGTTTTCCTTTCCTTCCTGGGCCCATAGGGAAACTATAGTACCCAGTTCATTCGTAGTTGGAAAGGCTGTTATGGCCAGCCCTTGCCATTGATCTGTGAGCAGAAACACTATTTGTCATTTCCAGGCCAAAACATTTGACATCCAGTTTCCTACCATCCATGTTTTAATTGCATTGATTAGTAAACACGGAAATAACGTGTTTATCGTTGACCTACAAGAAGCAAGCTCTTGGGCCCCATGTCACCTGTTAGCACAGAGTATCTACCAAGCCACAGAGAGAAATAGACTTTTACTGTATTACACTGTTCATATTTCAGGCTTTGTTACATCATTTAGCAGTAACTTTTTCTGGTTAGTACTCCTCTCTTGTTTCTGTTTTTAGGCTTATTTACATATTTTAATTACTAAGATAACTGCAGATATACTTGTTGCAAGGCATTCTAAATCGACTAAGAACTGATGATTGTCCCTCTTTACAACTCAGAAATGCTTCCCCTCGAAGGTGAACACAATTAACATTGGGTACATATCATTTTAAAGCTAATTCTAGTCCTTTCCCATATATAGATGTACTATAATAATATATTTTGAAAATTCTCATGTACATGGGTTCACTAATCTTTTCTATTCTATTAGTATTTAAAACTAATGTATGTATATATTATTTTTTATCTGAGATGTTATAGTTTTTGCCTCTTGAGGTTAATTGTGGGGCTTTTTATATGTTCTACATCTCTAGTCAGTTTAATCTGTCTTTTCATTACTTGAAAAAATAAAATACTGTTATATGAGTGTGTCTACACACTGTATCATTTCCAGTTTAGATACACAGATTGATTAATTTTCTCCTAATTATTGACTATATATCCCTGCTTCTTTGCATGCCTGGTAATATCTGAATGGATGTCAGACATTGTGAAATCATGATTTTACCTTGTTTCACCCTTGTCCAGAAGAAATGAACATTTTTAAAACTTTGAATACACAAATATTCTCAAGCTGTTTTGTCTTGTGATTCAGTTACTTAGAAACAAAGTAATCCTTTCAGTTCTTGGTTTCAAGCTTTGTTAGATGGGACCAGAACAGCGTTAACTATGGGTTATGTTACCACAATCCTGAATCAAACACTGCTGAATACTCCTACTGATGTCCCATGAATTATGTGATTTACCACTCTGCCAGGAAGGACTCACAGCCCTGTGCGGATTGTTCTTTCCTTTCTCTGTGGAGCTTTCTCATCTCCGGTATTCTCTCTCATGAAACCTTGCTGCCTATTCCTCCCGACTCTCAATCTTGTCTCCTCAACTCAGAGAAACCCCAGTCTCCACCTGGGCTTCAGGCAGGAAGCTGGGCTAATTATGGGCTTACATCCTTTGCTTTACCTCTCCCAGTGATCACTGTCTTTTGTGATCTGATGCCCAATGTATTGAATATCATCATCATATAGTATATTTGTCTTTATACTTGTTCCAGACAAGTGGTTAAATCTGGTCCCACATAGTCCATCTTCACCAGAAGTTGAATTTGTATAAGTAATAAATAAAATCTAAAGTATTGCAACATATAAGTGTCTCCAAAGAATCAACTGACAAAGATAAATTAGCACTGAAAGACTGCGGTAAACACACAAACACATATACCTATATAATTTTATGCTTTTGAGTTTTTCATATAACTGAAAATGTACAGTAGATCAAGTTGGCTTAAAGACTGTCATTTTAAAGTTCAGTATTATGATCTTATGTTGGATCCAAAGTGGAACGTGTTACTTGTCCTTTTTTTTTTTTTTTATTGTGGTGCAGTGTGCCATCATATAGATCACAGGCCCTTATCCACTCCTCATCAAATGACACCTGATTTGATTCCAGGTTTTAGTTAAAAATGAAGTCCATAAACATTCATGTGCAGTGCTTTTGTGTGAGCATGAGTTTTCATTTCTTTAGGAAAATGTGCAGTAGGGCCCTGTTCAAACATAAGTGTAAGTTTACTTTCTTCGAAACTTCTGAGTGGTATTTCAGTGAGGCTGGACCATTTTGCATTCCCACAATCAATGGACGAAAGATCCAGGTGCTTCACATACTCCCCAGGGCTTTGTATTTTTAGGTGTTGTTTTGTTGTTGCTATTATTTGATTGTTTTTGCCATTTAAATAGCTATGTAGTGGCATCAAATTGGGGTTTAAGTTTATATTTCCTTAAAGGATAATTATGTTTAAGGTAGTTTCATCTGCTTATATAATATCGATACATTGTTGTCTTTGGTAAAGCATGTGCTCCCATCTTATGCCAATTTCCTAATGGACTCTGTTTATTACTGTCGAGTTAACAGAATTTTTTTTAAATATAGGGAACAAGCTCATTTTCAGACATGTGATTTGCAATATATCTCCCAGTGTGTGTATTGTAATTTCTTTTTCTTATCTATACATGTTTTAAATTAGATTAAGTCTAGGATAGAGATTTTTGATTTCATGGATCTAGTGTCAAGTGTAACTTTTCACACTGGGGTGGCACAGGGACATGTCAAGAAGATGAGGTGGGTTGTAGTCTACAAGAGAAGACATATGACTGGATAGCTTGGATAAAACATTTGAAAGTTCTTCACTTAGTTATTCTACCTGAGCTTTGGGACAATGGATTTCTATTGCTTCACTGACCAATCTAAGGGGGAGCTCACACTACAGCTGCCATCAAGTATCCATGTGGTCATTCCAGAAAAGCATGAAGATTTGAGTTGTTTGGGACAGTGTGACTGCAGAGGCTGTAATAAATAACTGAAAACTCATTAGTGAGTGATAATTGGCCTTTTATTATTATTAGTTGAATAGAATATAATGGAATATAAATAGAAGAGAGACTTTCAGAGTGAATCACACACAATCACACAATAAGGCTATGTATTGATATAATATATACATGCTCACAGAGAAAAAGTCTCTTGGTTGATATTTCTTAGTGTCATATACCATATATTATTCATATTCTTATCTTGAATTGTGGGTAAGAAATCACTACACTAGACAATATAATGTTCAATAATGTCAAGAATTTAGGGGCTCACAAAATCTTGGACATGAGTTTTTTTAATTAAGTTCAAACTTTAAGAACTGAAGGTCCTCAAGAGGTGTAATTCTACAGGATGAATGGAAGGAATAGGTCATTGTGTTATTTGACATCCCACCCCTGTCCTAACGCTCTTGTCTTATGCTGAGGTTTCTCCAGTGTGCCTGGGACCCTAAGCATTATGTATAAATCCTGGACCAAAAATTCTCTGTGCATGTAGGCAGGTAAGATTGTTACCATGAGTAATTAGCTAATTCTTCATAAAGGAAAGGGAAGCAAAAGTAATTGGACACTGAGCTTAATAACTGGGGATGGGGAGCTTGTTTGCTTCCCCAGATAGCTACAGCTTCACACCCCAAGGAAACATAGCATTGTTCCACCAAAGGGATATACCCTCCTCCTGTCCCTGCTCTGGTACCACATTGTTGGGGACACAGAGGAAGGAACTTGACCACTGAGGCCTGTCATTGTAACTAGGGACTGGATCTATCAAAAGCCTGCAAAAGCTTGTGAAGTTCGTTAGGTCTTTTGAGAAAGCACCTGGTCCATCCCAAACCCAAGCTAATGTCAATCCCAGTAGAAAAGAGAGTCCCACACCTCCCCCTCATATCTGGTAACACACTTATCCTGTGCAGTCTCCTGTTTTCTCTTGCCTGGGAGCATGTGACTCTGTGGGTGTAGCACCAACCAGGGCCCTGAGCTACCAAAAGCACTGAGCTACTTGGCAGATGATCTGAAATGTAGATGGATGAGCAGGGAGCAAATACAGCAAGTATGTACTGGACAAAGTGATGATTCCCATCCCAGGTGGGACAGAGAGGACAGTGCACATCTTCATTATGCTACTCAGAATGGTACACAGTTAAAAACTTGTGAATTGTTAATTTCTGGAATATTCCATTTAATATTTTCAGACCATGCTTGGCCACAGGGAATTGAAATGGGAAAAAGCAAAACTACCAATAATACGGGACAAGCATATATCATTTTTGTACCGTTGATTTTTGTGGTAACTGGGAATTATCCCTCCTTCCCTTCCTTCCTTCCTCACTGCTTGCCTTCTTCCCATTCCTTCATTTCTCTTTCCCTCCTTCCATTCCCGGCCCAGTATCTTTCAAACAGAGGGGCCTTTTTACCCATCTTGGCAATCTCCTTACACAATTGCCAGCCTATATCATCAACAACTTTATATAGCTGCATGAAATGTCACTATTACAAACCATACCCTTAGATCCCTGATTCCAGCTACTCCCACCTGCTCTTCTGTCCACAATATCACCATTAGAAACTGCCCCTAATCCATGAATACAGCAGTCCCACCAGCGCCCCTGCCTGCAAGGTAAGCATTAAAACCCTTAAACCCGGAATTCCAGCTACTCCCACCACCGGCCCTCCCCGCTGTGTCAACATCACAAACTTCTCCCATAAATCCCATTTCCAGCTACTCACACCCGACCCACTGCCTGCAAAGTCACCACTACAAACTGATCTCTTAAATCCCTGATTCCAGGTACTCCCACCAGCGCCCCTGTGTCAATTCACGGTTACAATCTGCTCCCTGAAATGCGGGATTCCAGCTCCTCCCACCTGTGCCCCTGCCTACAACATCACCATTAAAAACTGCTCCCTTCAATCCTTGATTCCAGCAACTCCCAACAGCGCCTCTACCCTCCCGGTCACCACTACAAACTGCTCCTATCCTGGACTCCAGCTACTCCCTGCAGCGGCCCTGCCTGAAATATCACGCTTATAAACCACTCGCAGAAGCTCCGGATTCCAGCTACTCTGACCAGGGCGCCTGCGTGAAACGTGACCGTTAAAAACCGCCCTCTTAAATCCCAGCGACCTGATACTCCCACCAGCGCCCATGCGTGCTAGCTAACCAGTAAAAACTCCTCCCTTATAATCCACATTCCAGCTACGCCTACCAGTGCCCAAGCGTGCAACGTAACCAATAAAAACTGCTTCCTTAAATCCCAGAGTCCAGCTACTCACACGAGCACACATGCATGCTACGCAACCAGTAACAACTGCTCCCTTATTCCCAGATTCCAGCAACTCCAACCAGCGGCCAAGCTTGCAACGTAACCACTTAAAACTGCTTCCTGAAATCCCACATTCCAGCTACTCCCACCAGCACCCAAGCATGCAATGTAACCAATAAAAACAGCTTCCTTCAATCCCAGAGTCCAGCTACTCCCACCATCCCCCATGACTGCTACTTAACCAGGAAAAACTGCTCCGGTATATCTAGATTCCAGCTACCCCACTAGAGTCACAGTCCACGATGTCAGCAGTTCAACCCGCTCCTAATCTCAGATTCCAGCTACTCTCAGTAGCAACCCTGCATGCAATACCACCACTACAATCTTCTCCCTTAAATCCGGGATTCCAGATACTCCCATCAGCACCTCTGGCCCCTCCCCCACCATTAGCAACTATCCATAATCCCAATTTCAAGTCCTCCCAGGAGCCCTGGTGCATGCAACGTCACCATTAAAAACCGATCCCTTAAGTCCCGGATTCCAGCTCAAGCTACTCCCAACAGCACCTCAGCCGGTGATGTCACCGGTACCAACTGCTCCTAATCCCAGATTCTAGCTATTCCCACTAGTATGTCCCTGCCTGCAGCCTCACCATTACAATCCTCTCCCTGAGATTCCCGATTCCAGCTACTCCCACCACCGCCCATGCGTCCAAGGAAACCACTAAAAACTGCTTCCTTAAATCCCAGATTCTTCCTACTCCCACCAGCACCCATGCGTACTACCTATCCAGTAAAAACTGCTCCTGTAGATCCACATTCCAGCTACTCCTACCAGTGCCCAAGCGTGCAATGTAACCAATAAAAACTGCTTCCTTAAATCCCAGAGTCTAGATACTCCCACCAGCGTGCATGCGTGCTACATAACCAATAAAAACTCCTTCCTTATATCCAGAATCCACCTGTACCAAAAGCGCCGGATCTTGCCACATCACCACTAAAAACTGCTTCCTTAAATCTCAGCGTCCAGCTACTCCTTCCAGCACCCAAGCGTGCTACGTAACCAATAAAAATGCTTCCTTAAGTCTCAGAGCCCAGGTACTCCCACCAGCACCCATGCCAGCCAGGTAATCAGTAAAAATTTTCCCGTATAACGAGATTCCAGCTACTCCCACCAACGCACAGGTGAGCAATGTGACCACTAAAATCTGCTTCTTCTTTTTTTAAAGATTTTATTTCTTTATTTTTCGAGAGAGGGGAAGGGAGGGAGAAAGACAGAAACATCAATGTGTGGTTGCCTCTCACACGGCCCACACTGGGATCCTGGCCCGCAACCCAGGCATATGCCTTGACTGGGAATCCAACTGGAGACCTTTTGGTTCACAGCCCACGCTCAATCCACTGAGCTACACCAGCCAGAGCAAAACTGCTTTTTTAAATCGCAGATCCCAGCTACTCCCACCAGCCCCTGTGCATTCTAGCTAACCAGTAAAACCTGCTTCCTGAAATCCCACATTCCAGCTTCTCCCACCAGCGCCCATGCCAGCTACTTAACCAGGAAAAACTACTCCTGTATATCCAGATTCCAGCTACTCCCACTAGAGTCTCAGTCCGCGATGTCAGCAGTTCAATCAGCTCCTAATCTCAGATTCCAGCTACTCTCAGTAGCACCCCTGCATGCAATACCACCACTACAATCTGCTCCCTTAAATCCTGGATTCCAGATACTCCCACCAGCACCTCTGGCCCCTACACCACCATTAGCAACCTACCAATAATCCCAATTTCAAGCCCTCCCAGGAGCCAATGTGCATGCAACGTCACCATTAAAAACCGGTCCCTTAAATCCCTGATTCAAGCTACTCCCACCAGCAGCTCAGCCAGTGATGTCACCAGTACCAACTGCTCCTAATCCCAGATTCTAGCTATTCCCACTAGCATGCCCCTGCCTGAAACCTCACCATTACAATTCTCTCCCTGAGATTCCCGACTCCAGCTACTCCCACTAGTGCCTCTGCCCTTTGGTCAATATTAGAAACTACCCCAAATCCCTGATTCTAGTTAATCCCACCAGGGCTCCTACCTGCCAAATCACCATTACAATCTGCTCCCTGAGATTCCCGATTCCAGCTACTCACACCAATGCCTCTGACCGCGATGTCACCATTAGAAACTGCCTCTAACACCAGAATCAGTTATTCCGACGTGCCCCCAACCCTCATTGTCACAATAACAAACTTCTCCCATAAATCCCGGATTCTACCTAATCCCACCAGTGCCCATGCAGGCTACATAACCACTAAAAACTGCTTCCTTAAATCCCAACATCCAGCTACTCCCACCGGCGCCCATGCGTACTACCTATGCAGTACTACCTATCCAGTATATCCACTTTCCAGCTACTCCTACCAGTGCCCAAGCGTGCAATGTAACCAATAAAAACTGCTTCCTTAAATCCCAGAGTCCAGATACTACCACCAGCGCGCATGCGTGGTACTTAGTCAGTAAACACTCCTCCCTTATATCCAGATTCCAGCTACTCTCACCAGGGAACGTCTGTGGAACGTAACCACTAAAAACTCCCTTAAATCCCAGCTTCCAGCTACTCCCACCAGCACCTTTCCCTGCTATGTAACAAGGAAAAGCTCCTTCCTTGCATCCTAGCTTCCAGCTACTCCCACCAGCGCCCTGGTGTGCTATGTAACCACTAAAAACTGCTCCCTTATACCCAGATTCCAGCTACTCCGACCAGCGCCCAAGCATGCAATGTAACTACTAAAAACTGCTCCCTTGAATACCCTACTTCAGTCACTCCCACCAGCCCCCCTGCCTGGGATGCCACCATTACAAATTTATACCTTAAATCCCTGATTCTAGCTACTCCCACCAATGTCTCTGTCCATAATATCACCATTAGAATTGCCTCTACACCGGATTCTAGGCACTCCCACGAGCCCCCCCCCCACCCCGTCACCATAACAAACCTCTCCCTCAAATCTTGGATTCTAGCTACTCCCACTAGCACCCTTGCTGCGATTTCACCAATACTAACTGCTTCCTTTAATCCAGGAGTCTGCCTACTACCAGGAGCTTCCTGCCTGCAATGTCACCATTGCAATCCACTGTCTGATATCCAGATTCCAGCTACTCCCACCAGCGCCCCCCCCAAAGTCACCATCAAAAGCCACTCCCATAAATCCCATTTCCAGCTACTCACACCAGCCCTGCTGCCTCCAAGTTCAGCATTACGAACTGATCCCTTAAATCTCCTTTTCCAGCTAAGCCCACCGGCGCCTCTGTGTGCAGTGTCACTATCCCAAACTGCTACCTTAAATCCCAGATTCCAGCTACTCCCACCAGGGTTCCTGTGTTTAATTTCCATACTTGGTGAATATCTACATATCTCTTATGTGATCTGAGTAGAATCCTCTGCCCTTATTCTGCTGTGATACAACTCAATGGAAGACAATCATATATGGAACATAATTTCATAGATTTATGTAATTTTAGCTTAGACCAAAATTTTATTTTAGGTATTAAATTAGTTAATGTATAGTTGCCAGAATTATTAATTGTCATAAATAACAATAACTTTATGGCCAACAGATAACATATAAACCAAGTTTTGGCAACACCTAAAAGCATAGCTATGATCTACTTCTTTTCTCCTCTAAAGAAAGGATATTGAAAGATGAATACATTAGAATCACATTATCCTGAAAGATACAGGATGGGGGCAAATGTAGCTTTACAGTTGTGAGGATGTGAAATGCAGAGTTCATTATGATGTTATTATTTATTAACTATGATATTATTTCCATACAAACAACGGTGAATACAAACAGTTGGGAGGATGTGAAATACAATTTTTATTGTATTATCACTTACTAATTATTGCATTATTTGCCATACAAACAACTGTAAACTAACTTTTCCCTACTCTGTAATTAAGCCTGCTTTGATTCTTGCAAATAATTGAAACAATTAAAACTTGATTCCTTATTAACACATGGCTTGTGAAAGAGATCTTCTTATATTTTACAATGCAATGGATAAACCCTATCATTATCAACATACATTACATACTACAATTAAATTTCATGTCTCCCATCAATTGTCCTAACATAGATATACTGCCTATAAAGAGCATTGCATATTTAAATAAACACTAATTAATTCCTTGAGTATAAGTTTACATGTGTGTGTTTTTTCTATCATTTACTAAATTGATAAAATTTTGAATTGGTGTGGATAGTACAATTTGATTTAGAATGCTTGCTAAGGAGAGGGACACTCCCAGACTTCACTTTATTAAAAAAAAAAAAAAAAAGAATGCTTGCTAAGGAAAGTTTGTTTTCTGTAATAACTTTCTCTGAAGAAAGCATAGTTATTCAAAATTATTCTAATGTGCTGACATTTTTACTTAAATAATGGATGGATAGAAATGAGCATTTGTTTTGGATGGTGATGGTGGTGGTAGTGGATTTCATAATATAAAGCATTTTAAAGAGTTGTTTTTAAACACAGCATGTTTTCTCCCCCTTCTCTTATGTCTGAGTTTACTTAGCACTATAAAAAGACTTGTGGTGTCATGGGTAATTAAGAGTAAAATGTTTGAATACTTAAAAATAGACTTTGGTGTATCGATCCAGCAGTGTTACCAGTGAACTCTCCATTAATCTTTCATAGCCAACTGCCAGTTTGTCAACATGTAGTTTCTGGGTTTGTTGTCTTGTGGAGAAAGTTTAGACACACAGCCATTTAAAAGTGTGTAGACCTGCTCTTAGCAACCACATTCTGGAGACTAGTCCCTGCCTCTTGCTTTGATCCTGTCTCTATGAATTAAAGCTATGTTCAATTGAACTTTTTGATCACAAGGTCTGTCTTTCATAATGCATATAGGAAGAGAACCTTACTTACAGGCAAAAAGATATAAATAATATCACAATCTTTTGGTGCATAGCAAATTTTCAATAGGCCATCACAGTACTTCATACTCCATTGGAAAGCAATAAAGTACTGTAACTGAAAAGCCCTTTAACACAGATATTTACTATGAAGCTAACTTCAAAATTTAAACACTAACATAATTTCAAAGACAAGGATAAGGGTCATTTATCTCAAGTAGTGATGGGCAAGATAGATGGGAGATATGAGTATTATTATCAATCAATTGATGACTGAGGTGGATAAATGGTGAGCCTTTACACACCTTGTGTAGCGTGCTATACATACTCACCATTCCATTCAGCTTCAAAATGATGGTGCTTGAAACTGTCATTTGCATTGTATTGGTTACTCTCCACTGTGAATCTAAATTTTTTGAGGGATTTATGGTTTTTTGTTAAAAGACATTTTTGTTTCTTTGCTTTCCCTTTTATAGCAGGTGTGATTCCTCCCCAACAAAGTGGCAATGAGGAGAAAAGGAAAATAGAATTAAGGCAGTAGTGTGTGCCTGTGCCTGGGGTGAGGAATGTGGTCTTTATGTGTGCGTGCCAGTCTGTGTGTGCACCTTCATTATAACAGGAGACAAATGGATTAGAAGAATCAAATTAAATTGCCACTTATGTAGTTGGCAATTTCACCTGGCTCAATCCAATGTTTAAAGATTATTTTGAAGCAAAGAGCCTTAGTATTGATCTAATAAGTGCCACCTGGAGCATGCAGACATGTCACTTTTTTAATAAGAGGAAATTGAAGCCCAAAATAACACAATGAGGACATTAAAATACATGTGAGTGACAGTTACATCATTACCAAAATACTTTTGAGTCTGCTTCAGTTCAATAAAAATAAATGCATATTTCAAAACCCCTGATACTTTATTACTGAGAACAAAAGTGAATTGTGTGTGATACTATCATAAGAGATTGAGGCATTCTTGAGTGTTGCAAAATCCAAAGCTACTTCTCTAGGGTTAAACTAATAAACTCAATGAAAGAAAATATTAGTATCTTCCTTTATATATTAGTCTTGGTTAAAATTCACATAAATAATGTTAGAACAATATACTAAATAAGTAAAATTTGTACA
>PVKU01013606.1:0-27876 GCA_004027475.1 Anoura caudifer | reverse complement strand
ATGAAGGCCTTGAGGTGAGTGGTATTGAGTGCATTGTGAAGTCATGGATGTGGGGTAATGTGAAGGGACAGCAGGCTTCAGGTGGCCCCACACCCATAGGCAAGTAGGTCCTCCTTTCCTTGTTCTGGTCCTGGCTGCAGCTTTGTGCCTCCTGTCTCCTGCAGCCCCCTTGGCCAGCATCGTGATTCCACCTGCTTCCATCAGCTGTTATGTCCAGACCCCTCTTGTGAGGTGTGTAATAATGCAACCACTGAGATGGATCAGTTGTTGTTCTCATTGGCCCTGGAAGATACTGCTCTCTCTGTGCCCTGTAACTCCTGTGACTGAGCCTCCGTTCACTGAGTCCCCTGCCTTCTCAGCAGTCTCTCCGGGAGACCTAATACCACCTCCTCTGCCAGAGCCTTTCCCACTGTGCCCCTCCGTTCTCTCCCCTAACCCAATGGCTCCATTAGGTGATTTTCCATCACCACCACCACCAGTTCACTCTCTGGCACCAGCAGCTTGTCCTTCCTTGGAGTCTGAAATCCCAGTGGACCATTCCACACCTCAAACCCTTGACTTTCCCTCTCTGCCGCCACATGATAGTCAGAGTGAAGAAACCCCTCTGACCCTGAACACCATCTTCCTTGACTCCTCCATTACACAAGACATCGGCCCCACACCAGATTTGGCCCAGACAGTGAATCCCACAGGATCAGTTAGTTGTAACCAGGCACCACCAACCTTGTCTGTTTCACCACCACCAGACTGCACTTCAACTGTGACTCAACCTAAGTCAGTTTACATCTCATCAAACCTGTCCTGGAGAACTCATCTCCAGACAGCACTCCACTCATGCATATTGTCCACTCATATCCTGCAAGGCACAGACCAGCCAAGACTGTCAATTTCAGACTTTTCCAGTCAGAAAGTTCATGCTAAAGACTCGTTGCCTTCTACCTTTTCCTCAGATAAGGATGTGGAGTATGACTCTGAGAAAGACCTATGCAGTTCCATGATGAGTCTGTTAGGGCAGACTGTAAGTCAGAGGAAACTAGAAAATGCCCTGAAAGTATATTTGAGCAAGAAATTTGAGGAAATCAGTGAGAATTGGGTCTCTGCATCTGTGCATAGTTCATGGCACACTATCAAGCAGTGTCTGTGAAATCCCAAACCAAAATAAAACAAATTTGCCACCATCAGTGGGTGGGGACTACTGCCTGAATACATCCCAGGAGCTTTCCTACCCTGAGTCTAGTGCACAGCAGATGCTAGAAGCCCATATAACTAAGTTCCTATGAAGTTGTTGTGGGGCCTCTCTGCCAAGGTCCTTGCATCCATAGAGATCTTTAAATAGAAAGATACTTCCTCGCATTTTATGTTTGGTTCCAACTCATGCTTCTCAAACAACACGATTTCTGAGGTGGACCCAAAACTGTGGGCTTCATGCCCCCAAGAGGAAGCTCTAAATCTCTTCAAAAAGACAAAGTGGAAACAGCAATTTCAGCAGATGTCCTGAATTATTCTCTTCCTGCCACCTCATTTTGGGGCAAGGAAGGACAGGGGACCCTGAGACAATCACCTTCTGATATCCACCATTGGCTTGCAGAGGGGATTCAGTGAATTGGGGATACCATAAAGACTCTTCTGCTTGTGACAAACAGCATCATTTGCAATGCAAGTCAGAGACATTCTCCAGTAGCCAACATTCACCCCCAAAGCTGCCCACAAGGCAAGCTGCAGCCAGCTATGAGCCAAAGGATAAGAGTGTGGATTCCAGTGACAGAGCAGGAATACAACAGGGCAAAAATACCAGAACCTGCTTCCATGGCAAACATGACGAGGGTTGAGGATCTTTATGCTCTAATCCAAAACTATTGACTTCTTTACAACCAGCAGGCTGGGACCCTCTCAAAGAATAAATGTGAATGAGGGTAAAGGAGTAACTACTGTGACCACTGAACAACCCTCATCCCTCCCAGCAAAAATATCAGCTCTCCAAGATCCTAAATCATCAGAACTCAAGAAGCAATTATGGCTGACTTGAAGTCTAAATAGGAGAGCAGGGGCCATAGCTAGGGCCAAGGCCAATGCACTGACCTGTCCCCATGACTCAGACAGCCCGACTTCCAAAGCCTCCCTGACTCATGCTCATGGTGTCTCCAGTGTGGACACAGGAGCTTCCCGGATGCTGTCCCCCATCTGGAGGACAGAGGAGTCAGTATGGAGCAGGGGCAGGAGCCTTGGTTCCCTAAGCGTGTCTTAAGTTTGTGGGCAAGGAAGGAACCTGAAACAGTCCCTCTGGTACCCACCATGGGCTTGTGGAGGAGGTTCAGAGAATTAGGGATGACAGAGAGACACTCTTGCTTGTCACAAACAGCATCACTGGCAGAGTAAGTCAGATACATTCTCCAATAGCCAACTATCAACCCCCAAAGCTACCCACAAGGCAGGCTTGGCCAGACATGTGCCAAAGGACCAAAGTAATAATTACAGATATAAAGTAGAAATAAGTCAGGGCAAAGAGATGGAGAAGAAATCAGAACCTGTTTCCAAACCCAGGGTGTCCAGGGCAACATTCATGGCTAAGGAGATCAATTCTGTTTAATGCAAATCTAATGATGTTTTGACAATTAGTAGGTTGAGAATCTCCCAAAGAATTAATGTGAATGAGAGTAAAAGATCAACTACTGTGACCACTGAAACCCCCTCCCTCCAGCAAAGATGATCAGTTCTTCAAAATCCTAAACCATCAGCTGTTAGAGAAGAACTTAATTGCTGAGTCAAAGTCTAAATAGGAGAACAGGAAGCATAGCCAGGCCCATGGCCAACCCACTGACATGTCACATGACTTAGCCTGACTTCCAAAGCCTTCCTGACACATGCTCAGGGTGTCTCCAGTGTGGACACAGGAGCTTCCCAGGTGCTGCATGTCCATCTGGAGGACAGAGGAGTCAGTACGGAGCAGTGGCAGGAGCCTCGGGTCCCTAAGCATGTATTAAGCTTGTGCCAGGGTAACAAGTTTCCAACAGCTGCAAAGAAGGTGAGTCCCACAGGCTCTAAATCAGAAGAGCCTGGTGGGGGGGATGCAGGGTTGGGAACATGCCAACCTCGAAGGAAGAGACTTTCTACTCGGGATGTGGCATTAGAGGAGACACTTGGGAGCAAGTGTTCCCAGGCCTTATCTCTGAAGGGACAGTCTCATTTTGAAAGCCTTTTCAGAAATTAAATGAACCACTTTTTTTCAAGGGCTATATCCTGGGATGAAACGCAGAAAGCAAGAAGACTCCCAGGAAAAGGGCAGCCCCATTTCACCTGTACAGAACAGAGGCCCAGTTAAGAGCTGCCTTTACTGGTACGCCCAAAACTCAGAAAGTCATGACAGACGTTAGGAAGTTTCTAGTGGAGAAACTGGGCCACCAGGAGGCAATAAATACCATCTGTCCTCAAGAGCCCCTTCCCTCCAGTGAAGTTTGGGAACGGTCAGCGGAAGGCAGCAGTGTGGGCCTGGGCAGAGTCTGTCCCGGGGCATCCTTTCAACTCCAGGGCTCCCTCCTGAGAAGTGGCAAATATGGAGTCCTGCCACGAATAACCTGTCTTTAGAGACAGGGACAGACAACCCCTGAAATTTGTGGCATTAAAGAACCATTTGTTTTGTCAGAAGCACCCCCAGTCTCTGTGCTTGCAGTGGGATTGTGCCCCATCCAAGCCTCCCCTGCAGGCCTCCAAGCTGCCAGGGGCCTCCTGCCGCGCTCAGCACTGCTGAAGGTCCTCTGTTCAGAGATCCATCTCTACCATTTAGACAAAAATAATTCTGCAGAATTTCCAGGGGAAAAAGTTTTCCACCCCCAAATAATTCCTTCCTTGTGGAGATACTGACTTGCCTTAATAAATGTTTCACCAGTAACAGTGATGTCTTTTCTGTGTATCATGTTGGGTATATGGGATTTGGGTTTCTCAGGGCTTGTGTTTAGTAGGGAAAGGAGGTAGTTAGTTCAGCTTTTGCTGATTGCTTCCTTTGGCTTTCAAGGGGCCAATCACCCTGGAGCTCTTATTGACAAGTATCATGTCCCCATGTCTCCTCTTTCCTTAAAAACCCTTTTCCTCCTTAGTGAAGTTTGAGGAGATGAGCTCTGTCACCTACCTTGTATAGCTTAGCCCTAATAAACATGTATAGCAGCCCACACCTCCCCTCTCAAGGAGTAGTTAATATCCTTTTGAATAGTAGAGAAGACAGGCCTTCTATATCTGAAGAATACCAAGGAAGGTATATATTTTTAGAAAATATAAGTGAAGAAGAAACAGTACCTTAATCATTGTTTAGAAGTCTGATCATAGGATCTCACAGGTGGGTGAACCCTGAGTGGGAGGGTTTGGAGAGATATTGCTGCAGGGAATCCTGAGCTAGTTGGGGTAGGTTCTAGGAACAGCATACCTGATGCTCAAAAAATGTGTCATGGGTCGTGATAATAGGTTGGGAATGCATACTTTAACCTTGACACTGATATATCCCTACTGGAAATTCACCTTGGGGAAGTGGTTCCATTCCCTGAGTATTTTTTCACATTGATTGATGACTTTTATTTTTCTGAGCAAAACAACTCAGCTATCAGTGGGAGGAATGTTAACTAGGCAGCCACCTACCTCCCATGGTAAAATAAAGCTGAAAGGAAGGAAAAGATGCCTTAGACTAAGCAAGAAAGTAAAAACCAATGAAGAGGGGATGGAGTGACCTTGCTAGTGGAACAAAGGGTTTATGCCTCATCATCCCCACACTGTGACCTTTCCTGCTCCCAGATTCCTCAATCTGATCTAAGCCCCACCTGCCTGAGGCTGGTCAGAGCACTGCATAGCATACCGATGTCTAACATCAAAAAGTCATGGGGCTGTTCCTTGAGGATGGAAGCAATATTTGCAGGGATGTCATCAGGCATGGCATCCCTGTCTTTGGGGAAGGTGATCTTGGTGCCTTTCTTCCATCCATGCTGACGGAAATACACAAGGTCTTGCCTTTAGTGTGTACAGGTCATTTATCAGGATGCAGATGTCGCCTTTGATATGTATAGCTTTGATGGAGCTATAGATTATCTCCCCCAGGACACCTACAGCTCATGAACCAAAGGTGAGTTCTAGACTATACAACCAGAATTAAAGATGTTTGGGATCTCACCCTGGATCTCCAGGGAATGCTGTTTTGGGCCAAACCTGCACTCATACCCACTCTTGACATCAAGGTTTGGAGAGAAGGCAACTCCACTTGTACAGACTGGGAGACAAAAATGGGGCAACTGTCCTGGAGAGCACTTGAGGTAGTTTTCCAGTAAGCTTTATGAATCTTGAATGTCAAGAAAAAACAACAAAAAAGAAGCCCCAAAACAAAAAACCCAGATGATCACCACAATCCTCACTCACTGCCACACATGTATCTTTTGTCCAGAGTTATGCCATTGACCCTGTGAGGTCAGAAGCTCACTTGGGATAACAAAAAAAAAAAAAAAAAAAAAAATGCAGATTTTGTGAAAGTCCTGGGAAGGATGAAAAAGGTGAAATGGAGCTAAAGGTAGAGGTGAGCAAGCAATGGAGGGCTGTGACAACCACATGGATGGAGCAGCCAATAACTCAGCCTCCCAGTTCCTATATCATCTCATCTTAGGGTCCTTTACTTCCACTCCAATTCAGTGACCAGTGCAGTTACTGCCCCACTATAGAGCTTATTGCCAGGAACACCTCTGCCATCTGGAGTAATAGTCTAACCTTCCACCCTTTGGCCTCATCCCCTATCTTTCCAGCATATATGCCTCTTGTTAATTTTTCTACTTCAGGTCATTCATTTTCTGCCCTTACTCTCTGTCAATTCATTAAGCTCTTGCTTCCCTTTCTTATCATGTAGACTTGATGGTCTATCAGGCAGCCAACTTTTTAAAAGCTCCACTACTAATGGGTCACTTCTAGTCCCTCTTTGGTACTTCCTATCTGGCAAAATTTCAACTCTATATTTTTCCAGAAGGGTCGTCCTGTAAGTAACTGATCTGGATTTTATCTTATTGGATGAAATCTCCCAATTGATTCTACTAGAGCCCCAGAACTACCTGGAAATCATTAATTCATTCCACAAAATTTATACCATTCTTAATATGTGAACAAACAAATGGAGCTTAGGTCTCTGTTTCCTTCATCCATTCTCTCCCCAAAGCTACCTCTTCAAATCTGTTTCCAATCTTACTTTCCCCAGACTGAGTCCATCATCACTTGCTCACATGATGTGCTGGACCACTGTTCACAGAGGAGCTAGAAGCCATGAGATGATAACAACAAAACACATAAAACAATACTTTCACATCTTCCATTCCATTTTCTATTCTGCTACATGGAAAGAAGTTTCTTCCCCCACCACAAAAACCACTTCCTGAAGTCTCCATGTTGATAGAGAGCTAAATTCTAGTCTTAATGGACTGATACACCCTGGCCAGGTATCTTTTTGTCCCTTCCATCTCCTTATGAGTTACATAACATCTTTTATTTTTTAAAGCTTTTTTACAAAGACATGTTTAAACGTGCATAAGAGCAGATACAACAATATATTTTCCACGCATCTCTTCCAGCTTTCACAATCGTAATTTGGCATATGTAATACATCCTATTTTTACAATACAATAAAGTGAAAAGTTTAATTACAAATGACCATATATGAAAAATATCCAGATAAAGAAATCTACATGGCCATAGTAGATTAGTGATTTCTTAGGGCTGAGGGGAAGGGTGGAGAGGGATAATAACTAAAGATTATAAGGTTTCTTTTTGAAGTCATGAAAATATTTTAAAATTGACTGCAGTGCACCCATCTGAATATACTAAAAATGGGTGAATTGTATGGTATGTGAACTATAATTTCAATAGAGCTGTTAAAATAAGTAAAAGGTTTAAAATGGATATATCTTGAGAATGACAAGAAGGGGAGAGGATAGTACAAAAGATGTCAACTCATTTCTGGAAGATGGAAATCCAGATGAGGGGAGAGTTAAGAGAGTAGCAGAGCAAAGGAAGTGCTGGCAAACTCATTCACTGCACGAACACCCAGAAGACAAATGACTTGGTGGCACCAGATAAGAAAGAAATAGGGCCCTGCCTGGCCATTGTAGCTGAATTGGTTGGAGTGTTGACCTGTCGCTGAAAGGTCTCCGGTCTGATTGCCAGTCGCAGAAGGCAGGTGATGGGTGTGCAGGAGGCAGCCAATGGATGTGCAGTGTTCTCTCAAATCCATGTTTCTTTCTCTCTCTCACTCCCCTTTCCACTCTGTCTTGAACGAGAATAAAATAAACCTTTAAAAGAAAAGGAAGAAAAAAGGAAGAAATTAGGGGTTCCATGTAGTAAACATCTTGAAATTTTTTTATGGTTTATGTTTTATATTATTTTTTAAATCATTTTTGTGAGAGGGCATGGGGGGCTCTTCAGTATTTTATTACAATGTTAACATGCTTCAAACGGGCAGAGGATTCCAGGTTGCTTGCCTGGGATGGAACCCAAGACAACTGTTGTGAAGCTGGCACTGCACACTTCTGGGGTCTGGGTATGGTTGTGGTGGTTGGCTTTGGGAATCAAAGGCAGAAATCTCAAACTTCAGGTAAAATTCAAGACAACAGTCCATGGTGCACTTAAAAAAATGTATTTATTTGTAGATAAACTTGTGGAAAAGTTGCATGGATGGTATAACCATAAACCCTTAGTCTAGATTTACCTACAAACATTTTGACCCATTTACTATCCTGTTTCTGCCTCCTCCCTCCCTCACATTTCTCTGTATATGAACACACTCACATATACATTAACAAATACTATGCATACATACCTGGATGTTTGAGAATATATCTCATGCATCATATATTTTCTCCTTGAATATTTCATTGTGTATTTTTTAAGAAAAAGCAGACTTTCTTACATATAGTGGTTATTCCCTTTGGTAAATCTAACATGTGGCATAAAACTTTTAACTAATTTCCCATTATTATTCTATTTTTGTCAATTTATTGAGTAAAGTCCTTTGTGTATTTTTTTTTAAAGAAACATTCAAGATTCAGTCTAGAATTACGTACTGCTTTTAGTTGTCATGTGTCTTTTTTCTCCTTTAATCAGGAGAAATTTCTCAGCCTTTTTAGGACAAGGCTTTTCTGAAGAATATATTCTATGTGCTATTTTTATAATGCCTTCTCACCTGGAAATTTCTTGGTGGGGCTTAATTAGGGCTGTCCAACCTGTGGCCCACAGGTCGCATGCGGCCCAGGGTGGCTGTGCATGCAGCCCAACAGAAGATCTTAAATTTACTTGAAACATTATAATTTTTTGTGATTATGTGTCATAATGAATTTGATGTGTGGCCCAAGACAATTCTTCTTCTTCCAGTGTAGCCCAGAGACACCCAAAGGTTGGACACCCCTAAAGGATGTTTTTTGTAGTAGTTGTGAGTCCTAAGAATCATAGAAACAGGACCAGACTTGGTATTAAAAAAGTAGCAGAGATGCAAAGATGTGTGGAGGGATTTTTGTGAATGGAGACACTTCCATCAGTCAAGGAAGGATATGGGAAAGGGGTGAAGCTTGCAATGTACCCTGCTTTTCCAGGGGAGGCAATGGTGAAGACACGGATGCAGGAGAACATACACACAGAGAAGCTGTCGTTACTGGCAAAACTCCCCCACATGGGACCAAGACTCAGAGAGGGGATGCAGGCAAGCAAAGTAAAGAGTTGACATGGTAGGCTTCATTTCCGTAATTTATATCTAAATAATGAAGCGGAAGAAGTTATAATTACTAAATGACATAGAAAGATAAACACCATCAAGAAAAAATACGTTATTGTTTTCAAAGGTATAGAGATACCAATAGGAATTTTGGCACAAAGTGAGAAAGTAATTTGGGAAAAAAGAATCATAAACTTTTCATGGAAGAAGTAACCATAGGTGTGATTCAATAAACACAAAAATGCATTTCTAATGAGTTGTGCTCATTAAGTTATGCTAAAGAGAAGCCCACTCCCTAAATGAAGGCTTGTTTGGTCCTGCAGGTTGTGGGCCAGTACAACTGCTCTGTAAAACGAAAATAAAGTTTTGCAGGGAGTTGAAGGGATTTGGCAGATAGAAAAAAAAAAAAAAAAGGAAGAGCAGAGAGAACGTATGGCTGGAAGGGGCTGAATAGCTTAAAGGAGATATTGGGATAAAAATGATTAGTAAAAATTTTAAAGTTATTTGCCATGGGCCCATGGGTTTGCCATATCCTGCTCTCTCTTTTTCATGGTTTTTGTTTGTTGGTAAAGGCTACTCTGGTCTCTCTTGGTTTTTGGTAAATGTGGATTCTTTAGGGTGGTAAGGGGGTAGTGTTGCCACTGAACATATTTCCGGTTTTATGCAGTTAAAATATACATTATACATAAGGACAGGGTAGATCTTGGAGGTGTAAATTCCCGGACACAGCAGACTTTCGAAGGCCGTGTGGGGTCCAAAGGGAGATCACCAAACAATAAAAGGTCTCAGGTTCTATCTGGGTTAATCGGTAGAATAAATAGAACATTTCACTAAGGTAAATATATAGTATGGTGAACGGGTGGAGTTGGAAGTTAAGTTGGAAGGATTGAAAAGGCCCTGTAGGGATGGACAGATCGACTGGGCTGGATAATGGTGGGGTGGGTTGTGAGTCTGTCTTCCCTTAGTTGTCCCCTCCCCCATGTTCAAGAACCTTTGGTGTCTGTGCTAAAGCTCTGTGATGTCAGCCTGGAACTTGAGTTTAGAATGTGCTCTCAATGTCCAGCTGCCTGAGGCAGCAAAGCACTTTCAATGGTGCAAACCTTTGTCTGAGGAGCCTTACTGCATCATGGTTGAACTTCAGCTCCACTTCTTAGTTATTCCCATCCTTGCCTTCCTGTGTGCGATGGGGCTCCTCTTTCTGTGCTACCTAAAAAGCAACCCGTATTTCCCAGTATTTAGGAAACAGACAGACATCAATCAGGTAAATATTAAATCTTTCCAAATGTAAGTATAAAGGTCACATGGAAAAAAACTAGTGGGGGTGGAAATGGGAGGGGGGTGGGGTGGGCTGGGGCAGAAAATAAATAAGTAAATAAATAAAGTTACCAATTTTTCTTTACATACTGCTTCAGCTACATTTCACAAGCTTTACTGTATTTTTTATTTTCACTTAGTTTAAAGTTCTTTTCCTTTTGAGCCTTCTTCCTTGACCCATTAGTTTGTAGTATGTTGTTTAATCTCTAAACACTTTGGGATTTTTCCCAGCTATCTATCTATAGTTGATTTCTAGTTTTAATTCCATTACAATCTAAAAACATACTTTGTATGACTTCTTTTCTATTTGTTTCTATCTGTTATAGTGTGTTTTATGGCACTGAATATGGTATATCTTGGTGAATGTTTCATGTGTGCTTGAGCAGAATGTGAATTCTGTTTTTGGATGAAGTTTTTATAAATATCAATTAGGTAAGATGATTGAGGATGCTGTTCAGGTCAATGGTATCCTTACTGATTTACTGCCAAATCTGTTCAAATCTGTTCCTTTCTCCTGGAGGGGTGTTGAAGTCTCCAATAACAACCGGAGATTCATCTACTGTTCTACTTGAGTTCCATGAATTTTTTCCTCATCTATTTTGACACTTTGTTGTTAGATGTTAAGGATTATTGTGACAGCTTGGGAAATTGACCCCTTGTTGTTATGTAATGCCTCTCTTTATTCCTGATAATTTTTCTTGATTTGAAGTCTGCTTTGCTTGAAAATAATAGTTACTCCTGTTTTCTTTTGGTTAGTGTTAGCATGGTACATTTTTCTCTTTCCCTTTACTTTTAATCTATGTGTCTCTGTATTTATAGTGGATGTTTTGTAGACAAAATGCAATGTTTGTTTGTTTGTTTAAATCTAAGGACAGTCTCTAACTTTTAATTGGTGAATTTAGAACATTTACATTTACTGATTTCTTTCATATATTTACATTAATATCTACTATACCTGTAACTGTTTACTTTTCATTGAATCTTTTTTCTTTCCCTCTTTTTCTACCTTTTCTTGTCTTAAACAAACATTTCATGATTCTATTTTCTGTCTTAGCATATCAATTTTTCTTCTTTAACAAATATTTTAATAGTTGCCCTCAAGTTTTTAATATACATGTACAAAAAGCTAAGTCCACTTTTATACAATACTACACCTTGTCACAGGTAACGCACGTACCTTACAACAGCTCTCAGACCTCCCTCCTTTCTCTGCAACCTTGCTGTCATTCACATCACTTATTCATATACTATAATGCCCAATACATTGTCTTTACTACTATTAGGTGAATTGAGAATAATAAAAATAAAAGTTTTATTTTATCCTCATTTATTCCTTCTCTGTCTTCCCTATATAGATCCAAGTTATTTGCCTTTGCCCTGAAGATCTTCTTTTAACATTTACTGCAGGTCAAATCTGCTGTGGCTGAATTTTCTCAGTTTTGTTTGCCTGCGATAGTTTTTTTTTTTTTTTTTTCCTTCACTTTGGAAGGATAATTTAACCAGAACTAAAATTCTAGGTTGGTACTTTTTTCCTTTCAACACTAAATATTTTACTTCACTCTCTTCTTTCTTGTGTGGTTAATGAGAAGCCCATAATTCTTATATTCATGCTAATTTTTCTCATTATTCTTTCAAAATTCCATCTTCCAGTTTTCTTGAGTTTAAATATGATATGTGCAGGTATAGACTTTTTAAAGTATTTATCCTGCTTGATGTCCTCTGAGCCTCCACAGTCTGTGGTTAATCTGTCATTAGTTTTGGAAAATTCTTAACCATTATTACTGCAAATATTTTCTCCATCTCTTCTTTTTTTTCACCTTCTGATATTCCAGTTACTTGTATATTATACATTTTGAAACTCAGAGTTTCTGGTTATTCTGGGTTTTAAAATTTTTTTAAATTATTTTTCTCTTTTCATTTTAGTTTACACATTTTTTGATTGACATGTATTTGAGCTCACTTATTCTTTCCTTGCACTTACGCAATCTAAAGATGAGGCAATGAAATGCATTTTTGTTTCTGTTATAACATTTTTGGTTTGAATATTACCTTTTGATTCTTGCAGCTTCCCTCTCTCTGCTCATATTCCTCACCTTTTTGAGTATTATCTATTTTTTCCATTAGAACCTTTAACATATTAATAATAGTTCCACATATGATAATTCCCAAATCTGTGTCACATCTAAATGGTCATCTGATGCTTGCTTTGACTATTCAAAGTGTTTTTTCTTGCTTTTAGCATGACTCATAATTTTTTGATGGAAGCCAGATATGATTTTTTGGGTAACAGGAACTGGAGTAAATAGACCATTAGCATGAAGTGTTAGCATGTTTTCTGTATAGGTGTTGACTGTGTTTAATGTTTACTGTAGCTGTATATGTGAGAGGCTTCAATTTTGTTTAGTTTTTTGATTTTGTCTCCTGTGGTGTCTTTAGGTTTCCCTAAATCTCCTCCTTCTGTAGAGCCTATGCTTTGCAGCTCTTTCAGCTATGGTCCCCTGTCACTCTACTGGAGCTCTGTTGATGTGGTTGTTAGGTCTTGTGGGAGTACATATGATGAAATCTCAGTCCTTCACTGTGCTTGTGTCCCTGGGTTGTGATGTCTACAAGTGTTGTTAACCTACCACCCCGCCCCCCCAACCTCTGACTTTTTACTCTTTAGATGAGACAAGAAGTTTATGGAAGGCCGAGTTTGAATAATTTTCCTCCTCCTGTGTAAGATAAGGCTCTGATGGTCTTGTTCCCAACTTAGGAGGCTTCCGTGATGCATAACACTCAGGGAATATTTCAAAATGTTTCAAGATGATTGTCTTTCACCTCACTCCATGACTTGGCCAAAAACAGTTTTTTTATGGCTTTTCACTGTGAGAACCTAAAGGGGTTCTTGGAGGCAAAATTCATAAATAGTTGGGCCCCCTCTAAGATAATGACTCTGTGAGTTCCTCACTCTCATGCTAGCCTACCTGCATCCTTCAGCGATTTGTCAATATGTCATTCATGTGTTCTTATCAGTTTGTGGCTCCAAAGGCTTCTGCTCCAGGTAAGTTGATCTTGACTACGATTCTCTGAATTTACTTTCTGTGAAAATTTTGAGTAGTGGTTTGCCCTTCAATTCTTGGTGGCTCCAAGAAAAGTCATTGCTTTTCTATTTTTCAGATTTTTGCTTCTATAAACTGGAGAAGTGACTCCTCAGCTCTTTAAATATGTGAGCTGGAACCACAAGTTTCACCCCCCCAAGAAATGATTCTTTATTTTCCCATTCCTCTTCCCACATTTATAAATTAGTTTGTTTGGGCCAGAGAACCACCTAAAGTGGAAAGCTAAGAGAATAGAAAAAATCACTCTTCTAGGGGAAAAGACCAAGTGTGTCTAATGGTTCAGGGAAGATTAAGGTTTCACAGATTATCTGGGTGTGGAGACATGTTTCCAGATAAAATTCCAAAAGCAATATATCTGTAGCTCTAGATTGTGTTTAGATAGTTTAGGATCTCTGCACTTCATCAAGTCACATTACCATGTCAGGTGTCACTGGACCAAGCTTTCCTTTGTGCTGGGCTAATCAGGAGAACAGTTCTGAGCCTCTGAGCACCTCTGAGCAGACAGAGAGTAGAGCCTGAACTCTGTCCTAGGTTACAGCACCTTAGCTGAGGGAGCATAGATAAGACTGCTGATCTCAGAATTTATGTTCTCCTTAAGCAGAGGATTTCTGACTGAAAATACCGTGTATGAACCTCATAGACACAATCTTCCTCCGAGTTTTTCAAAGAAGAAAGAAATTGACAATATTTTATCCTCCTTAAAAAACAACAAAAGATAAAAATGCAAGTTCTGTTAATGAAAATAGTCATATTATTCTTGGATCATAAATGTCTCAATTTCCTATGGAGCAGAGTGGAAGAAATGAATCTTAGCCCCTCATTCTTTTCTTTCTGTTCCCAGCATGAGGGCAAAGACAAGAGGCAAAAAAAATGTGGTGCACTGAAAGGTAAGGTTCTGCCTATTTTACCTGAACTCCCCACAGGTGACCATTTCTCTGCTTTCCATGAAGTCCCAGGTCCATGGTCTCTGAGGATGTCAGTCATTAGATATAGTCTCTCTCAAAAAACAGCCTTCAGAGAGGCTCATGAGAAGGCACTCAAAACCTGAGACACTTCTCAGATTCCCTGCTCCGTAATCCTTGGACAAGAAGTAGTGGTGTACCTGGGCAATGGGTGTTGCCCTTCATGTGAGATGTTGAGAGTCAGAACTGCTGTCTAACTGACTTTAAAAAGGACTCTGACTTTCTGGAACTCAGATTTCTCTTTGAGATAGCTATTTACCAATGCTCCCCAAAGGGTTGTTTTGAATTTCATATGTGATGATACATGTGAAAACCTTTTGTGAATGATACAGCAATGTACATCTGAGCTTTGTTACTATCACTGAACATATGGCCTTGTATTCTAATTTTGGGGGCTCTCAAATCCAATCTTCCAAAAGTACCTCTAAAGAACATTCTAAATAGCCTCCTATAAGATGTGTTTGCTTCTACTTTCATTATTTCCCTGGTTTCTCAGGTTGGAAATCTTACCAGAGTGAAGAAGAGGAGGCAAGGAAAGTGCTTTCTCTTCTGCAAAGGTGACTAAACTTTACCACCTTGTTTCTGTAACCCCCCTTTTCAGGCAGAGTCTATAGATTTGTAAGGTTTCAGTGAAGCCTGGGATTGACATGGAAGGGAAAATCCTCGGAGTCGGGATGTGAAAGCCTTTGGGAGAGAAGTAAAAGTTATATTGTGAGATCAAGGAAGTAGGAAAATTGAAAGGATTATATGCAGTTGGAGGCCCTACCTTTGGCAGACTTGCCAAGATCCTTTATGTTTTTTCTAGTCCTGGCTGCAGCTTTGTATCTCCTGTCTCCTTCAGCCCCCTAGGCGAGCATCATGATACCATCCGATTCCGTCAACTGTTATGTCCAGACCCCTCCTGTGAGGTGTGTAATAATGCAACTGCTGAAGTCAATCGGCTGCTGTTCCCAGAGGCCCTGGAAGATGCGACTACTTTGGCTTCCGAAGCTCTTGGTACTGAGTCATCATCCTTTCTGTCTCCTACCTTCTCAGTAGTCCCACCAAAAGACCCAATTCCCATCCCTCTGACTGAGCCTTTCCTACCACAACTCCATATTTTCTCCCCTAATCCAACTCCATATTTTCTCCCCTTAGCTGACTTTGTTTCACCTTTACCACTGGGTTACTCTGCCACCAGAGTAACCACCTTGGAATCCCTTTTCCTACCTTTTCTCCCCTAATCCAACTCCATATTTTCTCCCCTTAGCTGACTTTGTTTCACCTTTACCACTGGGTTACTCTGCCACCAGAGTAACCACCTTGGAATCCCTTTTCCTACCTTGGAATCCAAATTTCCAGTAGGCCATTTCCCACCCCAACCCTTTGCCTATACCCCTCTCTCACCACATGACACTCAGAGAACAGATCCTATTATCTACCAAGAATCCACTTTTCTCTGAATACCATCTTCTCAAGTGATCCCAACCTTACTCAAGTTATCAACTCCTTACCAGGTTTGTCAGAAACAATGAAGCCTATTGATTCATTTGGTTGTCAACGTGTCCCATCGGTGCCATCTCTTTCAACACCACCAGACTGCCCTTCCACTATGACTCAATCGAAATTGATTTTCACTTCATTGAAGCCTGTTGCAGAGGACTCATCTCCAGGTAGTCCTGGCTCATTGTCCAATCATGTCCCAGCATTCAGAGACTCTGACCTTTCAAACCTGTTAATATCAAACATTTCCTGTTGGCAGGCTTTTGCCAAGAGCATGTTTCTCCCCACATTATCACACTCTCATTTTCAGCAAGAGCATGTTTTCCTCCATCTACCAGAGACCTGTCTCTGGGGAGACTCTGTTTCAAAGCACATGGAGGCCAGTAGCCATTCTTTCCTAGACCTTAACATCCAGGCACCCCTGGAGAGAAAAGTAAAAAAGAGAAAGATTTTAGAGAAGAAAGAAAGTGAGGAGGGACCATTTTCAACACAAATGTGGTCAGAATACCAATGGACATCTTCAGGGAATTCATCGCAACCACCTGATACACAGGATGCCACAGTCCCACAAACTGGCTGGAACATCAAAGATAAACCAGAGCAGTTGCATAATAGCCAGCAGCTCTTTTATGTCAAGACTTTGGGGAAAAACTTGCAGCAAAAATATAGCCAGCTCTTCTGGGGTCTTCCCTCTTTGCACAGTGAGTCCCTGGTGGCTGCTCTCTTGGTTTCTAGAAGTAGTTCCCCACTAGAGACCCGTTTTGTTTTATTCAATGGAATCTGTAATGCTTCTACAGTCAAAATGCAGCAACAGGAATCTCCACCACTTCCTCATTTCCATCTCCTTCCTCTACTCAATGTAGACTCTCAACATTTGCCTGAAATCATGCCCCAGTCACAATCTTTCACTCAGGTGCAGCATCAACCCCCCTTTCAATCCCAACTCCCAATCCAATCATCTTCTTCTCCATTCCAGATTAGAGACTGTGAAGAGTCCTTCCATAGACCCCAGAATGAGTCAGACTCTAATATCTTGAATGAAAATCAACACCTGGAATGCTGCACATTGCAGAAGCAACAGGAAAGTTTGCAGACTTTAGTCCCTGTTCACCAAAAATCACAAGAGGTCACTTGTCCTCGAGCTCCCAACCTTGCATTGGTCAGCCAGTCATCCTATGCCTATGCACCAGCCTCTATCCTCCCCGGCCACTCCCACATCACCAATGAGCCCCAGGAGAAACTGCAGCTCTATGCTCCAAGGAGGTTAATTCCACCCTGGTGCCCCCATGCCTCTAGGAATGTAGAGTCTCTAGCACTGATGGCACCTCAGTATAAATTAACAGAAACCTCTCAACAGAAAGGCAGTCATGCTCACTTACAGTTCTCTGACCTTCAGGGACAGTGTAGTAAGTCTCTAGGCAAGGGTGAATTGAGTTTCCCAGGAAGTTTCTGTGGGGGGTATCCACACAAGTGTCAGCTAAGAGAGGATGTGAAGCGAAATCTTGGGTATATCCTAGAAAAGAGCCCAGAAGACAGCCCACAAATGGTCTCAGAATGCTACCTAGTGAAGGGTCTGAGGGTTGCCTCAGAGATAAAAAGTAACTGTGTATGTCTTTCAACAAGTCACTTGGGAAATGAATTAATAAATGTCTTCAGGAAGGACATAGACCAGAATCAAATGAAAATCATTCTTAGATTACATTTGAGCAAAAAGTCTTGGCAGATCATTGAGGGTAAGATCCCTATAGTTGTGTGTCATTCATGGCTGGCTGAGGACAATACATTGCTTTCTTCTGGGAGTTCCCAGGCCAATATGGAAAATACAAATTCAAAAACCACAATGATTGGTAGAGTCTACTGCCAGATTACCACTCTGGAGCTTTCTTTTCTTGATTCCAGAACGCAACAGGCACTCGAAGCCCATATTATAAGGTTTCGTGTGAGTCAGAGGTGGGGCCTCCCACTGAAGGTTGTCGAATCTATTAAATTATATACGCTGAGAGAAGCCAAAACACGGCCTGTTCCCCAGTTTCCCTCCTCAGGCACCCATATTTCTGCGGTAGTTGCCAAAGCTGAGGTTTCCAAGCCTCTTCAGGGAAGCTCCAGAACTTTTCAGGGAAACGATCTGAGAACAATAAATTCAGTCTCCATCCTGGACTGTCCTCTGGATTCCTCACATGTACACAGTGAAAGACAGAGGGTCCTGAAAACATCACACACTGATATGGAACATAAGCTTGCAGAGAATGTCCAGACAATTGAACATGGCAGGCAGACTTTCCAGCTTCTTACACACAGCACCATAGACAAAGGGTGTCAGAGTGAGACGTCACTGTACAATAGATGCAGCCCAGGGATGCCCAGAAAGCAAGCTGGAGCTGGACATGAGCCAAGGTATGAGAATATGGATTTCATTGATAGAGCAGAAATGATTCAGAGCCAAAAGACAGTGGAGAAAAATTTAGAACATCCTTCCACCTCTAGCATGTTAAGGGAGATATTCAAGGCCCAGGAGCTGCATGCTCTTAAATCACCATCTTGTGACATCTTGACAGCCCAGGAGTTTGGAGGCTGCCAAATGATAAATGTCAATAGGAGTAAAGAAGAATATACCCTGACCACTGAATGTCCCTCATCAAAAATATCAGACCCTCAAGATTCTAAAATATCAAACCTGAAAAAACAGGTCCTTGGTGAGTATACTTCAGATAGCTTGCTTTGCATGTCCTCACTGACTCCATCCCAGAGCATCTCCAATGGGGACATGAGAACTTCCCAGGGTCCTCATGTCCACTTTGAGGACAGTGGGATCAGCCCAGAGCTGATGCATGAGTCCCGAGTCTCCAAGCATGTTTTATGGGAGTGTCAGGATAACCATTTCCCACCCACTGAAAAGGAACTGAGAACCCTGGGCTCTAAAGCAAAAGAATGTGGAAATGAGGATTCAAGTGTAAGGACATCTAAAACTGGAAAGAAGAGCCACCCTATTAAGAACAGAGAATTAGAGGGTACTTTCACATCTCCGTCACAGGATGAACATTTTCCTTCTGATAGTTATTTCAGAAAAAAGATGAGGCAGTTTTTTCAGTGGATCAATCCCAAGAGAAAAATCAAAGGGCTGGAAACTCCCCAGCAAAATGCCAAGTTCATGTCAACCTTTGCACAGAAACATGACTCAGCTGAAAGTGCAGATATCTTTTTGAGTTGTGAGCTTCCTGAAGCTAGTGAGCTCATGACAGCCATTGGGAAGATCCTAGAGAAGAAACTGGCATGTAGTCATGAACTTGAGGCCTTGAAGTTAAGTCAACAGAAGTAGGAACGGCAGGTCTAAGAAGAGCCTGACAAGGGACATCCCTCCAACTACAGGGCTCTCTCTGACACACATCACAAAGATTGTGCAAGTACTGAGTGCTGCAATCAAGAAGCTGTCACTCCTGACCAGAGGTTTCTTAGAAATGCTATAAAGAACAGAGTCAGGATCAGACATCCCCAGAAAGTTGTAGCCTTCAAGGACCAGCTCTTTTGCCTTCTTTGGAAGAGAGTCAACACCCTTCCCCACACTCTAGGTAGTCTGTGCTCCATCTAAGACCCATCAGCATATGTCAACTATGCCCGGTCCCTCTAGTCCCCCTCACCTCTTAGGAAGATACTGTGTTCAGAGATTTGACTCTTCTTTTCAAACAAAATAGTTCTTTAGCACTACAAAGGAGAAAAAAATATTCCCTGAAGAAATTATCAGGTCCTTGTTGAGAAACCTTCACCATTTTCACGGTAACATATCCTCTGAAGAGAACAATCTTTCTTTACAATAACCAAGGATAGTGATCCTGCTCAATAAATGTTTCTTTTAATGGAATGTGGTGTTTTCTGTGTACTGCATTGGGTTGTTGGCATTCCATATCCCTGGACTTGTGCTTAGGGAAAGGAAGGAGTTATGTCAGCTCTTACTGATTTCTTCTTTTTGTTTCTAAAAGATGACCAGTCATTTGTAGTAAGCCTAACAGTGGCTTTTTCAGTTTTATCCTGGGGTCCTTTACTTGACCCTGCTCAGATGTCCTGTAGTTAAAACACTGTTTTCTAACAAAAAGTACAAAAGGTTTTCTCTAAAACCTTTCAGGCATTTTCAAAGTGATAAAAATCAGTCCAGAATTTGGCTCAAACTATTTTTTTATCTGCTCCACTCACATCCTGAACTATATACAGGTGTAGGGTAGGATGACTTACTCTGGTATAATACAGCCAGAATTTTCCATACAGAAAGTTTTGAGATTGGGAATGGGATAGGGGGATATTTAGGCACTGCGGTTAGTGGTAGGAAGAAATCTTCCTCTTGGATTTCTTGGTGAAAAATAAATGTCATGTGTTCCTAAGAGTTCTCTGACTCATGAAGTTTGAGGTGCTAGGACATTTCCCCCCCTTAACTTATTCTAATGAAAATGTGTAACAGTTCACCGTTTCCCATTCCTCTACCCTTACTGGAGCAGGAGAGAGGACAGAATTTGCATTTCTGAAGAGCCATGGATATGAATATTTTCCTGAAAACAGTGACTAATTTTCATTTAGAAAAAGTTCCTGATTCCAGAGTATCTCATGGGTGGGTAGTCATTGATTGGGGTATATATAAATGGGTTGTGCTATTGTGGATACTAGGTTGGCTAGGGTAGGGTCTAGGAACTGGGTGGGTCTGGCTGATGGATCTATTATAAGTGGGGTGTGAATCTGTCTGGATAGAATATTTTGAACTGCATGATAGGTCTTCATGCTTGTGAGAGCACCTGAAGGAACAGGACAAGTTCTTCCTGCTCCTCAGGGAAACCTCTTAAAGATGTCTAGCTCAATAGCACTGTTCCAAGACCAATAGATCACCTGGCCATCACTTGTAGGAGTGGTCACCAGGCAGCCACCCAGAATTCTGGGGAAAAGGAGATAAAGAGTAAGAAAAATGTAATTGTGGAGTGGGTAGGAAAGAAGAAAAACATGAGAAAAATGATTTCATCATTACAACTCATGACTGCATCCTGGCCATCCATTCCACCAAACACTATCTTACCTCCAAGACACCTCCTGGAGACTAGTCAGGGTTTCATAGAGGACAATGATACTATTTTAGCACAAGAGTATGTGACATAATCATGGAATATAAAGACAGTATCTCCAGGGATGATGTCAGGGAGGTTGTCCTACTTGTTACCTACCTTCCCAGCCATATTATACCTTACACCAAGGTTCTAGTAGCATAGGGTTGTTTTAGTTACCTCTTGCTATATAACAGATACCCCAAAATTTAGGAATGTAAACCAGGCTTACCTAGATTCTCCACTTCAGAGTCTCTCAAAAGGCTGAAATTATAGTGTCAGCTGTGCTCTGGTTTCATCTGAAGGCTCAAATGGAGAAGGGTGAACTTTTGTGCTCACTTATGTAGCTGTTGATATGTAGCCGTTGACAGGATTTAGTTCCTTAAGGCCTGTTGGACTGAGGTCCTCGATTTCTTGCCTGCTGTTGGCTGTAGTTGGCTGGAGTCCACCCTCAGTTCCTTGTCATGTGGGCCTCTCCAACATGGCAGCTTGCTTTTTCAAAGTCAGAAGAGAGAGTGCTATAAAGACAGAAGTTACAATCTTTTATGAACTAATAATTAAAATGACATCCCATCAACTTTCCCTTAATTTATGAACCAGAAGCAAATCAATAACTAAGCCTACACTCAAGGGAAAGTGTAATTACACATGGTGTGAATATCAAGAGGTGTGGGTATTATTGGATCTTCTTAGAAGTCTTCCTAGCCTGAGGACTTCTTCCTGGACACCACACTAAGTTCAATGAAGCACAAGTGGCCAAAGGTACCAAGTGGATCCTCATCCTCAACTATATGAATGTCATTAAGGTCAAACTGTTTAATTGCTAAGTGTAGTGGTGAATGGTAAGAAAAACATCAAATAGTTGGGAGTATGCAAAGAAGGAGGGATAGGTGGCATGGTAGCAGTGCCATGGAGATAAAGCTGTTTTGGGGTCATCGTGAATGGTAAAGTGAAAGAAGCCCTTAGAACCACCTGACATCAATTGTTGAATTTAGACTTAGAGGAGAGGAAAAATTAGGTGCAATAAGGCTTGTTTTGGCCCCACTACAATTACTTCACTATGCCCTAGCTCCCAGACCACAGGCCTAAAGAAGCAAACTTCAGCTCCTGTAGAGATATACTGGCTTCTAGAGTTAGCAAACCATTCAGCTTTCAAGGTTTAATTTCTTCTTGTTACTATACTTAATATATAGCAATCCATCATTTCATATTTTATTCTCCAGTTTGACCATTAGAGAGAATGAGTCACTCAATTAATGGAAAAGTCAGTATTGTACCAGGGAACTCAGAACATGTATTCCCATTGTGGGTTGTTTTTCATGTACTGATGGCCTAAGGACTTCTAATCAAGGAAGATGTGGGGGCTTAAAGAGTCTGAGTAACTGGCCTAGGGTCGTATAACAAGTCATACCTGGTGCCTAATGCTTCTACTCAGGGAAACACTGGATGAGGCAATGAGACAGAATTTCCACACTCAGGATATCTAGGAAGTAACCTACCCAAATGAGATGGCAGCACTGTCCAGGAGTGATCCCAAATTCTCGTTCTACGACTGTTTTCTGTTTTCCAGACAGCTGTTTCTATGGGAAAGCAGGACTGTCATAAAAAGCAGGAATTTTTGGACTATGAAACGCACTTTTTTTCCCCTCCTGTTTTTCCTTAAATTTGGGAGGAATAATGGTTGTTAATGCTGTTGTTGAGTTCTGTTTATATTTACATTTGTGAAATATTATGTTATTTATGTTATTAAATACTTTACCACATTTTTTACTTCAAAATTCTATTCCTATTTTTCTCCTCTAAAACCTAGGTGTGTCTTATGGTCCAAAAAATACGGTATCAACTGAAAAATGATTGGAGAGATGAAGATCAATTTCTCTAGAAAAACATTTCATGTACTTTATTCCCACACTTAGGAATTATAGTGTTAGGCAATTTTGGGTGTGTATGTGTAGCATTTATGTGATGTAGTGTGGCATCTGAAGAATTATCACTAACATGCTATTAGAATGTGTTACCAGAATTTTTACAACCTCGTGTTTACACTCTGATCTATAATCAAAGCAAACAAAACACATGAATTGACAGGTACCTTCACCTTGATTGGGTATGAGGACCCAAGATCCCAGCTTTAGGTATTATGGATTTCTCTGGTTCCAGGTACTGCCTAATAAAATGAGATTCCTTGAGGTAGCCTTCAGAGGGATTAACACTGAAAACTGTGACCCATTCTTCAGTCTCAAGGAAAGAGTCCATGGTATGATAAGGGACTCTTCTCTTGAATCCTTTCTTTAAAAAAAATATATTTTATTGACTATACTATTACAGTTGTCCCATTTCTCCCCTATCATTCCCCTCCACCCTGCACACCCCCTCCCACCTACATTCCTCCCCTTTAGTTCATGTCCATGTGTCATAAGTTCTTTAGCTCCTATATTTCCCACACTATTCTTGCCCTCCCCCTGTCTATTTTCTACCTACCATCTATGCTACTTATTCTCTGTACCTTTTCTCCCTCTCTCCTCCTCCCACTCCCCTGTTGCTAACCATCCATGTGATCTCCATTTCTGTTTTCCTGCTCTTGTTCTAGCTATTGGCTTAGTTTGCTTTTGTTTTAGGTGTGGTTGTTAATATCTGTGAGTTTGCTGTCTTTTTACTGTCCTATTTTTTATCTTCTTTATCTTAGATAAGTCCCTTTAACATTTCATAGAATAAGGGCTTGGTGATGATGAACTCCTTTAACTTGACCTTATCTGAGAAGCACTTTATCTTCCCTTCCATTCTAAATGACAGCTTTGCTGGATAGAGCAATCTTGGATGTAGGTCTTTGATTTTCATGACTTGGAATACCTCTTTCCAGCCCCTTCTTGCCTGGAAGGTCTCTTTTTAGAAATCCGCTGACAGTCTGATGGGAACACCTTTGTAGGTGACTGTCCCCTTATCCCTTGCTGCTTCTAGAATTCTCTCCTTCATTTTAATCTTGGGTAGTGTAATTATAATATGCCTTGGTGTGTTCCTCCTTGGGTCCACCTTCTTTGGGACTCTCTGAGCTTCCTGGATTTCCTGAAAGTCTATTTCCTTTGCCAGATTGGGGAAGTTCTCCTTTGTTATTTGTTCAAATAAATTTTCCACTTGTTGCTCTTCCTCTTCCCCTTCTGGTACCCCTATAATTTGGATGTTGGGACATTTAAAGATGTCCTGGAGATTCCTAAGCCTCTCCTCATTTTTTTGAATTCTTGTTTCTTCCTTCTTTTCTGTTTGGTTGTTTCTTTCTTCCTTCTGGTCCATTCCATTGATTTGAGTCCCAGTTTTCCTCCCATCTCTATTGGTTCCCTGTGCATTTTCCTTCATTTCACTTATTGTAGCCTTCATTTGTTCATCTAATTTGTGAGCAAAATCAACCAATTCTGTGAGCATCCTGATTACCAGGGCTTTGAATTGTGCATCTGATAGGCTATCTCTTGGTCGCTTAGATGAATTGGCTGTGGCACTTTGATCTGTTCTCCCATTTGAGCCATTTTTTTTTTTTTTTTTTTTTTGTCTGGTGGTTGCTGTTAAGTAGTGAGGGGGGGAGTCCTAGGTATTCCGCAGGGTGGGGCAGCCCAGTTGCTGGGTTGTGATGCTGTCTGTGGGGTCAGGGTCTGAGAAGGAACAATGGCACTTGCACCACTCTCTCTCAGATTCCAGTCCCTTCTGCCACTTCCCCTTCACCTGGATTATCTGCCTGCAAATGTGGGACCACCTGTTCAGCCAGCAGCCTTGCGTGGCCTCACTGGGTCTGCACCGTTGCCACCCTGTACCCGGGGTCCACTAGCTGCCGCCTGTGTGCCTGTGGTCTGTTAGCCGCAGCCTGCATGCCTGGGTTCTGCCAGCCACTGCTGCCTGCGTGCCTGGGTCCACCAACCTCCACTTTTTCCTGCCGCGACTCCACCCCTCTTATGGGTCAGGATGAATGGTTGTTGGACTTCCATATGGTTTAACTTTCTATCAGTTCTGGTTGTTTTCTCGTTTCTAAATCTTTGTTGTCCTTAATTTTGGTTGTGCGAGGAGGCACAATATGTCCACCTATGCCTCCGTCTTGGCCGGAAGTCGCCTTTTCCTTGAATCTTTTCTTAAAGAACTTCCATTGGCTCCGAATCAGAGTGTACATCAGGCTATTTTCTTGGGGCACGAAGACATGATGGATCTTCATTAGGGAGGTCAAGTGGTAGGTTCAGAGACTTGTAGAGGCTGCCTTCTTATCTCTCCCAGGAGATTCAGGGTCTGTTCTTTCTATGAGGGGATTTTGAGGGGGGGTGCAAAAAAGAAATGGATTATTATACAAGTTTAGTAGTGCTTCACTGTAGGGGGGGGTTAAGATGACAATGATAAGAGTGTGTTATTTTCCTGTGCAGAATTTTTGCCCAGCTTTAGGCCATCTTCATTTGAGGTAGGGTATTTTACTAAGTTATTGATTGATGTTTCTACTCCCTGCCATAGGGAACTTTGAAGGAATAAAAATTAACTTTCCCTTTTGGTCTTATAGGAAGTTCTGGACTTTGGTCTCTAGGGTTATTAATGCCTTCCATGTTTCCTGACCCAAACAGAAGTTGTGAGGCACCTGTTGTACAGTCCTGTGCAGTCTCTCATGTGACAGGAGCATTTAGCTGGTGTTCCCAGGATAGAGACGGGGTTCACGCAGTTCCTGGCTTGAAATAAGGATAGCTACCTAAAGGTAGCAGTGGCTCCAATCACTTGAGAATAGGGATGCGAAGATAAGTTCCTTAACTGGGTGGGTTCTGTGTGGAGGTCATCTAGTAGACAGCACATTTTTTTAAGGAATGAAACGATGTTTGCTGAGATGATTAATCATCAAGCACTATGATCTTAAAAGCTGCAGCAGTACATTGCATTGCAGACAGTTGGCATAGAGGTGGTATAGCCACTGGCTTTTTAATAGGCCAGGTGGCCTTGGACATTGAACATCAGAGTTACAATCATGATGGACTCAAGAACTCTGCTTTTGAAAACAAAACAAAAATCCCCGTTGACTCATTTTCATAGAAAATCTGAGAGTAAGGCTGGCTTCTGTCAGAAGTTTTCATACTGAGACTCAGTTGATGCCATCAAGATTCAATTTCTACCCCCTTTTCAACTTCATATTCTGGACTGGCTTCATTATGAGACTTTATGTCTGGCAACATCCTCCAAGCTTCAGATGCAGGTAAAAATGGATTGTCTTTCCCGCTAGTCCCTTCAAAACTCCCATGATCCCTAAATTGTCTCTAGTTGGGTCCTCTGCCCATTTTTGGCCAATTACTGTTGCCAAAAATATGGAACAATCTTGTGGCCAGGTCTGAGTTATACATACATTTCTTAAAGGAAGAGGGTTATTAGGGAAAGACAACTCCACTTGCACATGGACTGGTACTGAGAATGGGCTTAGTTCCCCAGAGGGCAACAGAGGAATTATTTCCAGAAGTTGAATGAATGCTGAATATCAGAGCAAAACAAGAAAAAAACATGTCCACTATAGCCCTCCTTCTCACTTTCCCATTTCTTGTCCACAGTTAGGCCACTAACCGAGGCCTATGGTTTCAGAAAATGCCAATTCTGTGGAGACCCCATACCTCCATTCCAGTTCAGTTATGGCCATATCCTTGAACTTTTCACCAGGAACTGTCCTGCCTTCCGAAAATATAGTCTGACATCAAAACTTTATCCTTTCAGTTTATGCTTTCAGAGTGCCAATTCTTCAACCTATTCAGGAACTATAAGCCACTTTATACTTTCTCCCTGTCCATCTGACAATCTTTAACTTCATTTCCTCCTTCTTCAAGAAAAACTTTATGGTCCATAACTTAACCATAAACCATAATAGTTCTATACTAAACAGTTTACCCCATTCTGCTTTCATCCCTTCTGCCTGGAAAAAAAATTCAACTCTGCCTTTTTTAGGCCTGACTTCCAATAAGGGACTTATTCCTATTGGATAAAATCACACAGGTATGTTTGCACCACCATAAATTTACAGTCTACTACTAATGCTAAGTAAGCTCCAACACTGCCTGAAAAAAACCCATTCATTCCTTCAGTGTTTACTATGTACTAGGCATTCTTCTAAGAACTTGGGACACTGGAGTGAAGGAAACAAAGTTCCCTTAGTAGGGCTCACATGATTGCTTTCTTAGCCAATTCTCTTGCCTAAATACTGAGAACTATTTCACTTTCCTACAACTTCTTCACACTCCTCACTCCTTGAGCATCTGTGCTAGAGTAGAACACCACAGGAGATGAAAACTCATCAGATGGGAACTTTACATCATAAAAACTTCAAAACAACAGCAAAACCAAAACCAATATGGGAACCCCCATTCTTCTCACCTCTTTTCTTCCTATTTTACTGAAAGCTTCCCCTGGATGTTTTTCTGGACCCTGCATAGCGAATATTTACCCTTGTTTTCCCATTCACACTACTTTCCACGCTGTGTGGAATATCTGGGTTAATAATAGTTGACCCTCAAACAACATGGTTTGAACTGCAGGGGTCCACTTACATGTGGATTTTTTCAGTTGACTTGCTCAATTCCACCGATCACAGTTCAATAGACCCACAAATTTAATTGGCCCTGGCAGTTCAAAAATGTGTTGTTCAAGGTTCAGCTGGCAGTTGTGAGTCCATGTATGCACAGGGCCAACTTAAGCTATATGCAGGTTTTCGACTGTGCAAGTAGTTGGTGCCCCAACCTCAGCGTTTCTCCCAAGTCAACTGTATCTACCTTCTGGGAGGCCAGACATGTGTTTATCTCGTCACAGCCCAGGACACCTAGTGCAGCTCAGGAACGTCTGGAGGAAGGAACCTTAAGCAGTGGGAGCGACTTGTCCGGGAGGCTGCAGCCCAGTGCGCTCTGGGGGCGGGGCCACGTTTTGGCTTCCTAAAGCGGAGGCTCAGAGCAGATGCTGACAGGACACTTCAAACTTCTGGGTGCCGTTTTCGTTGTTTCTGGGAGGTAGGAGTTGAGGTTTAACACAAAGAGAGGTTGCCAGAAGGTGTGGGGCTCCCCAGCCCTGCCTGCCGAGTCCTTTCTTCAGTCCGCATTTCCATCCCCATTGGCTGGGCCTTAGCAGCTCTCATTCCCTGACTCCTCTGGAGGCTGACGCCCCAGAAGATGCTCAGAGGCCGGGGATGGGGGTTTGGCCAGCCCCACGAGGTCCTCCTTCAACGTGGGGGCTGCCCCAGTCTCCGCGGGAAC
>PVKU01013605.1:0-27810 GCA_004027475.1 Anoura caudifer | reverse complement strand
AAACTATTGTTCCTGGGTCAGTTCTTCAGATAACTATTGATATTTCTTTATGCTTATTTCCAACCAAATTGTATTCTTGAGGTCTTATAAAGATTATGTCCCTGTTCCATCTGTGAACCTTTTGGTGCACAGAAGTCCTAAATAAGTGCTTGTTTATTATATAGATCTCTTTGTCTTAACTAAAACAATACTTCTCAAACGTGAACCCTAATTCTTCACACTAGATTTTTGAATCTGGGGTGAGGAGTGGGGTGGAATGTCAGATAATTTTCAGGGTTCATGTTCTGCACTGAGTGGTCAGCAATAGACTCACACCCATTTGTTGTACTAATACACAAAGAAATGCAGATCATCACTGGTTTAATGCTCTCCTGACAGTTATTTTATGATTGAACACGTGGGGTTTAAAACTCCAGCACCTCAGTTGCACTTTTTATTCTAGAAGGAGTTCAAACAATTCCTCTGTCATATGTGGCCAGAGATTGTGACTCACTTGTGGAAACTTCTAGTCTAGCAGTGGCCCCAGAGACCATTTCTGCTTATCACATGACCAGTTTCACCCAAGGAGGAATGTAGGAGATTCACTACAGGGGTAGGTGAACAGCAGAATTCTTGGTGCAGGCTGCTCTACTGTTTTCTGTGGGTTTCAGCCTATTGATAGTGATGCTATTGCCTAGAAACTCTTTGGACAGTCACCTGGGCTATTACTACTTGTGGTGAGCCTCCACAGACATTTCCCCTTTCAGAGCCATTGTTATGTCTGGACTATCCCTTGTGGTTCTTGTTATGATAGCAAGATGGACCTCAACAACAACCATCATGGAACTTTGAGAAAAAACCAGTTTATTACTCTCAGTTCCTAGAGGGTGTATGACATGCTTAAGGAGGACACACAGCAAGATTGTGGGTGGGAGGGGAGAGAGAAAACAAGCAAGAGTGTGTACACATGTGCCTGGGGTTCTGCCCTTAGTGGCGTCTAGGGTGGGGTTCCTAGGATTTCATGGATTCACTCTTTATTGGTGAATTTAAAACATAGGTATGGGAATTAAAATGCAGGGAGGGAAACATAAGTGGTCAAATGGTCAGTTATCTAAGTTAATCAGAGATCTTTAAAACAGGAAACTTCAGGTGTGAGGAAGCCTGGCTCTTGATCTAATCTGGTAGCTGGTAGTATGTTTATTTAAGATAGCTCTCTTTGAAGTAGATTCCTTGGCAATCAAAAGCTTAATGTCAGACACTTGTACTACAGTAAAAAAAAATCAGATGGGTACACTACAATCAACCATGTGATGCTAATGGTGAGAACATTAACAGCCACTAGTATTCATAGGCAGGGGAGCTGTGGAGTTCCCAGGTGCACATTTTGGCCTGCTGCTATGGGGAAATATGACACAATGCTGTCCTGTAGTTGGCAGAGGACAGGGTCACAGTCTGACAGGCCTCTTGGTATAGGATAAGGGTGAGCCAGCAAGCATCTGGAAAATTCTGCAATATAATATTACAACAGGGTAGTATATTTAGTCCATTGTTCCCAGAAAGTATTAGTTCCCATTGTGGCATTCTGCCAAGTTTGCTGTAAAGTGGGGAGTGAGGTTGTATGAGTGAGTGCTAAGGTATTTGACATGGTGATATGTCCCTGGGGTATTATCTCTGGTGTAGGAGGTACAGGCATGTCTGCAGTGGCAAACTGTTACACTGAGAAAATGTTGTCTGAGATGGTATCTTCCCCAGCCGTAGGCCCACCTGACTCATGGATGAAGTCCTCTGGAGTGGTGGACATCCAGGGAGCAGGTTACCCTCCCATGTTGCTATTCAGTTGTGGTATTGCTCACCGTCTGGCTGAAGGCCAGCCTGACATAACTTGGAGGCTTCCCTGAGGACTGAGCTGCATATGTGATGACTGCTGGTAGTGGAATTATTAAGTGCTCTCTGGGGTCATCGAGGGGCATATTTAGTGACAGAACAGGGAACTTACCTTTTATTCTCCAAGGAGCTCATCCAAATACATAAAGATTCTGGACTCATTTGTATCCCAGGGTAAGGAAGCACTTATGGATGCTATCTAGGCATTCCTGGGACTGACCGGTGAGAACAATGGGTAAATCATGGAAGTACAGTCCCTGCAACATACACGTTTTATGTATGAGCAAATCATAGGTCCAGGTAGCTTGTAATAATATTTCATGTACAGAAATTGGGAGTCATGTGTCACTCAGACATCACTTCCGGAGTGCCCATTGACTATAAAGGGATTTAATTCCTTTACCATCCAGACTTGGTGGCATGCTGACCTAAGTACTTCTTACAGGGCTCTCCAACATTCCCCTCTTTTCCATGCTGTGGTGCAATTGCAGGCTAGAGCAGTATTGTCCCAGCATTGTATCTGTGTGATGGTTACACCCAAGGGCTGTACCTGTGACCCAGTATTGCTGTTCAAAGTAGTAAGAATAGCCATAACCATATAGAACATTGACATTTGAATGAGCTTAGGTCAGGTTTCTTCTGGGTGAGTTATTTGTATGTGGATTAATGGCTGAATGGGGTTGCTCTCCTCAACAAAGTAGTAGAGAAGAGGTTACTTCATCCAGCCTAGGGTAAGGCCATGAATTGTAGTTTTGAGCCATACTTGCATCTCCAAATATGTTCTGTGTCTGAGTGCAGAGTTGTTTCCCTCTTTCAGACACCCAAACTGTGCCACTGGCTTGTCTTGGGATGATGATTTCTACTCCCTGTAAATTAGGAGGGGAAATTAGTTTTATTAGTCAGCCCTTATAGCCACTATACTCAGGGAGGGCAGCCAGCATGAAGGTCGCTCCTTTTGGAGAGTCCTCACAATTGTCAGGCTTTCCAAAGAGATGATCTTACACTAACTTGGTACTTTTTGGCCTGAGAGTCACTCAGTGATGAGGGAAGCATATTGGGCTATCTACCTTCAATCTGGTCACCAGTCTGAAGCAGATTGTGAGATGGCTGAAAAATCATGGAGGCAGAGGACAAAATAAAAAGGATATGATGTTGGAGGGTAAAAGCTTGAGGATTGCCAGAGATGGCCAAAAGTGAAATTTTGGGTGGAGTCTGATAATTGTTATGAAAACCCATGGGGGAGTGAGAATTAAGCAAGGTGAGGGACAAGAGCAAGAGTTATATCCATTGGGGGGATCGCTCATCTAAAAATAGTGTCTCTTTAAGAAGGCTGTTATGATGCTCAGTGAGGCCAGCCACCTGGGGGCAGTAGCCTAGCTGGAAGGTCCCAAGAATACAGTAGTTCCCCTTATCTGCAGTTTTGCTTTCTGAGGTTTCAGTTACCTATGGTCAACCAAGGTTTGAATCTATTAAATGGAAAATTCCAGAAATAAACACCTAATAACTTATAAATTGCATGCCACTCTGAGTAGTGTGATGAAATCTTGCACTGTCTAGCTCTGCCATCCTTGGACATGAATCATCCATTTGTTCTGCATATCTGCACTATATACACTCCCCACCTGTTAGTCACTTAGGAGCTCTCTTGGTTATCAGACCTTATCAGATTGACTATTGTGATATCACAAGGCTTGTGTTCGAATAAACCTCATTTTACTTAATACTGCCACATTCACATAACTTTTTTATAGTATATGTTACAATTATTCTATTTTATGATTAGCTATTTTTGTTAGTCTCCTACTATGCCTAACTTATAAATTAAACTTGGTCACAGGTATTTATGTATAGAAAAAAACATAGTATATACAGGGTTTCTGTGGTTTCAGGCATCAATGAGAATCTTGGAATGTATCCACCTGCAGATATGGGGGATTAGTGTATTATGTTGGAGCACCTACTGTTGAGTCTCCTGAGAGGTAAAGTAGGGACCCTAGTCAGAGTCAGTAACATCTGGTGATCTTAAGGGAACAATAATACATTTAGTAAGGAAAGCAATTACCTGCTTAGAGCAGGAATTCTGGGTGGGAATCACCAAGAGGAGTCCTGTGTAAATTTGATAATTGTGACAGCAATCTGGAAGCCCCAGCAGAAGGGAGCAGTGAGCTAATAAAAATCTGCCAGTGAGAGTATGGTGCGTCTCCCAGGGAATGTCTCCTCTCTTGAGCCCAAGTTATTAAGGCATGAGTTCCCCAATGACCTGAGGTTGTGGAGGCCCATTTTGTGAGCTAGTAGAAAAGTTTGGTACCTTGAAGGGTCTGTACTGGGCAGTGTGGACAACTTAGTGAGGGAATCTACAATATTGTTGAAAATGGATTTTTGTTCTTAATCCCATCACTTTTTCATCCAGCCTCCAACTTCCCTCCCTTCTGACAACTGTCACTCTGTTCCATGTAGCTATGACTCTGTTTCTATTTTGTGTTAAATTATTTTGTTCATTAGATTCCACAGATGAGTGAAATTATATGGTACTTGTCTTTCTCTGTCAGGCTCATTTCACTTAGCAGCATATTCTCCAGGTCTATCCATGCTGTTCCAAAAGATAAAATTTCCTTTTGTCTTCTTTAAGGCTGTGTAATATTCCATTGTGTAAATGTACACACACACACAAACCTGATTTGTCACAGTTGATTGTTTAATGTGCATTTTAGGAAAATAAATAGAGATTTATGTATCCACCCCACCCCCAAAGAAAGAAATGTCTTCTGGTGTAGAATGGTTAGTGTGAGTGGAAGTGTAATAATAATAGGAATTGGGGGCTCTGCTAATTCTTTCCATATCTGTGTGCCCCAGATGTGCTTGCCTTGTATGAGTAAATTGACCCTTAGCCATTGACCAGACCAAACCACAGGGCCATTAGCCATAGCCCAGTAATCTGTGAAAATGTGGATCTGCGATAGGCCCTGTCTCATGGCCTCTTTAAGGGCTAGGATGTAAACAGCTGCACGTTCTACCAGTTGGACTGAGCCAAGAGTGTCGCCCTTGACTACAAATATGCCAACACTGGGTGGAGCACTGTGGCCTTCCAGTGAGCAGCACTGTGTCCATTGCCATTGGTGAAGAACACAAATTCCCTCTCCATCTCAGACAGTTGGTCCCAAGAGATTCCTCATGTAGCCAGAGGAGAGGAAAGCAGGGACACCACTATCAATTCCATAAGGCTCTTGGACCAGGGACTGAGTATGGAAAGTCTGTTGATGTCAGGTTTAGCTCTCTCTTGAAGCTACCATTTTCATTTTATCAAGGAGGCATTAGTGGCCATGCCAAACTTCTTTGGGAAGGCATATTTAACCCATGGCACTATAGGAACTTCTGTACAGAGTAGCATTGGGTGAGTGCTGGTGAAGGCCTCAGTTTCTAAAGAGCTGAATAGGATGCCAAAAGTTTTTGCTTGAGGGGAGGATATTGGGCTTTCCCTGGGGGTTGGTCCAAAACCCCTTAGGAAGTCAGATACTTATGTTTGATTCAGAGACTCCAGGAGCCATAGTAATGTGTGACCAAGAACTAGACTGAGAATGTGGAGCCAAGGGGACTAAATGTAAGGCTTGTTAGACTGCCTGCTGGGCAGCTTCCCAAGCATGGCACACATGGTATGGCTGCACGTATATGGTAAAGAATTGGTGAGAAATGAGTGATATGTTGCCTTGAGAACATAACAGATACAGTGTATGTTTTGTCTGTCTGAGTATATTGAGTGGTTTAATGGCGATTAATTGATATGTGACTGTTGGGGATATTTCTTGACTCTCAGAAGACCAGATGATGCCCCAAAACTTGACAGATGAAGCAGGGTCTTGGATCTTATGGAGAGCAATTGCCCAGCGGCACTGGTGTAAGTGGTCTTTCAGGGTGTGCAAAGGTGCCCATACTGTTTCCTCAGAGGGGCAGTTCAGTATGTCAATATAATGCCCAAAATGGCACATTTCCAATAATAAGGTATTTAAATCCTGGTGGCAGAGGTTATGTGCAACTGAAGGGCTGTTTAAATATCATATTGGGAGCCCTATGCATGTATATTGAGCCCCTTCCAAAGGGAAAGCAAATTGGACCTGGGGTTCCTCTACAATGGGAACAGAACAGAATATAACAGAATAGGCCAATGACTGTGAAGGATACTCCTTGGGCCCATTGTATCGCCTCAGTCAGTCCTAATATTGGTAATTGTAGCCTTATTTGGGGAAACCTGAGCATTGAGGTTTCAATAGTCAATGGTGAAGCACCATTTGTTGGTGGTTGGCTCATTTACCAGCCAAATTGGGGTACTGAAAGGGGAGATTGTGGGCTTAATGACTCTAGTTTCAAACATATCTTCAGTGACAGGGGCTATGCTTTCAGTGCCCTGTTTAAGTCTGTATTAGGGAATGTTTATTATCTCAACCAGGGAAGGAGAAGTCATGAGCATCCATTTGTCATGAGAGTTCCACCGGGAAGGCTAAGAATTTGGGTTTGTTCCATGTGGCATGGCATTGTATCATTGCATCCATTACTATAACAGGGAAAGAAAGAGCCAGAGACACAACAACTAGAGAAAGATGGTTGAGGTGCAAGGTCCCAATAGTTACATCTGAGTGGGTTTGTACACCTCTGACTGTTTTACTGGCAATGCCCTTTAGGTAGAAGGACTCCCCTTTCAGGTATTTAGAAAGATTGACTGGAATGATGATGATTTGGACCTGATGTGTAATGGAGTCAGAAAGGCTGCACATTTGTATTGTCCCAATGGACCACTAGACTGGTATAGGCATTATTGTCTTTGGCAGGTGGGAGAAACCCTGTGTAACTGCCAGTTTCCTAGGGTAGGGGCTTAGATGGCCACCAGTCTAGGAAGTTAGAGAAGGGGACAGAGGGAGGAGTGGGGTCTGTCTTTGGAAGGAGGGGTTACAAGGTGGCTATTGGGAAAGAAGATGGACTGCAGAAGGGGACTGTAGCTGGGAAAATGCTAGTTTCAGGGCCTGGACTTTAGAGACTGGCTTTCCAGAGATTAAGTGGTCAAGAACCCTGAGATTTCATAACTCTCTGTAGTTTGTCTGTGTATTCCCGTAAGGAACAAAATTAGATTGGGGATTTATTATGGAGTGGTTGGGAAACTGTTTCTGTTGAGAAAAATTTGTTTACAGGAGACCTTTCTGACACACCAGGAGTGGAGATCATGAGTCTAAAGTAACTGGGTGTCTAGGTAGGAATCTCCTCCATGTCAAGCAACCATGTCAATGCCTTCTGGTGTCTTTTGAGTGGTTTTGGCAGTCCCAATAAAATGTAGTCCTGAAATTAGGGGCAATGCCATATAAAAAGAATTCTCTGGACTCAGGGCCAAATGGGGCATCTTCAGGGTTGGCAATGAAAAGGAGTCATTTGGGACTGTGGTCATAGAAATAGCAGACCTATTGGACCATGCCTATCTTGCACAGCAAGAGATGGGCCTTGTATTAATGTTTTCCAATCACTGTGAGCTTTAGCAGGGATCAGTGTGATGGAAGGATGAGCACAACATTGGACGATAAATATCCACATGAGGAGGAGGGCCTTGATATGAGTATTATTGGTGTATAAAGGAGCCTTGGCTATCCCTTCTCCCTCTTCCTCCTCACTAGAGGCCTCAGTAACCCTGTCAGCTTTTCTCTTGGTGGCAGGTATGCCTTGTGAGGGGCATTTTTGGGTCCTTCCCCATTCAAAGGGAAGCTGAGAGGGCTCAGGATCTGTGGTATCTCAGAGCAAATAGGTAGATAGGTTTGATGGATCTTTAGGAAGGTTATGGATTTTAGGGTGTTTAGATAAAGATACTGGCCAATCAAAACATTTTGGCATGAGCGAGTAACAATTCAGAGCCTGTCCTAAAAACCCACAATAGCTAATTAGCTCCACTTTCTCCTTCCTGTTCAATCATTAAGAAAGGTTTGAATTTCCATTAAGGTATAGTTTCTGATCTGTTTCTACTTCCTCATTTTACTCCTATTACCTTAATGTTTTAGGTGTTGTTACTGGAAAATTTTGTGGATGATGTCACTGTGAGCCCTCTTCTCAGGTGGTTGCCTTACCTTTCCAGGTCGTCCCAATCAATCTCTTTGGGATTGGGATCTCCCTCCACTGGTGTAATGCACACAAGGTCATTGGGGCAAGCTCCTATACCTCTGCAGCTTAATACTGGAGTATTGGCATATGGATATGCTGTGGCACTGAGAAATGCCCAGGAAGCTTCCATGGGCTATTGCACCTACAAGGGCACTGGTACACCTCCTCCAGATTCTTAGGAGGCACTGGTACCAGATGTTCAGGACTTTAATGATATTTGTCTGTTAGTGCTTTTAGCAACATTTCCATCAGAGATTGGACTCATGGTATTCCATTGGGTCAGTGGAGTAATAACAGCAGTGAGTGAAGTGGATGAGAGACGATAGGCCTCTGCTGCATTTCCCCTTTCATGGTACCATTGCTTTTCTGTTGCAAGGTTATTTCCTCAACTGGGTTAGGACACGTAGTCCAGGCATGACCCACTGTCTTAGCATTTGCAGGCAGAGGTCTCTTATCCTCCTTACCTATGGGAATATCCTTCCATTCTACCTTTAACCCAGAGCCTCTCTTTGAGTGGTGACAATAGCCTTGAGATCCAGTCTTCCATCCTTAGCTTTCCTTGGCCTTGAGGTGGTGCAGACCCTCACAAACATTAAGAGTCAAATAAGGCCTTTATAATCAGTGGTGTACTCATTGTGTTAAACCATATGGCCTTGATCATGCTGCTCTGGGGAGATCATTGAATTATTATGACAGCAGTGACATTTTGGGTTGGGTACCTCAGGCAAAACACAACAGAGGCAATGTGTGAAAGCACACAGTAACATGACAGACCTCTGGCAAGTGGTGTTCTCTTCCCAGATCGGGTTACCCATTTCTTTTTTTAAAATATATTTTTTTGATTATGCTATTATAGTTGTCCCATTTTCCCCCTTTATTCCCCTCTGCCCTGCATACCCCCTCCCACCTGTATTCCCCCCCACCCTTTAGTTCATGTCCATGGGTCCTACATATAAGTTCTTTGGCTTCTACATTTCCCATACTATTTTTAACCTCCCCCTGTCTACTTTCTACCTACTATTTATGCTACTTATTCTCTGTACCTTTTCCCCCTCTCTCCCCTTCCCACTCCCCCGCTGATAACCCTCCATATGATCTCCATTTCTGTGATCCTGTTCCTGATCTAGATGTTTGCTTAGTTTTTCTGTTTTGTTTTGTTTTTGTTTTTAGGTTTGGTTTTTAATAGCTGTGAGTTTGTTGTCATTTTACTGCTCATATTTTTTATATTCTTTTTCTTAGATAAGTCCCTTTAACATTTCATATAATAAGGGCTTGGTGGTGATGAACTCCTTTAACTTGACCTTATCTGGGAAGCACTTTATCTGCCCTTCCATTCTAAATGACAGCTTTGCTGGATAGAGCAATCTTGGATGTAGGGCCTTGCCGTTCATGACTTGGAATACTTCTTTCCAGCCCCTTCTTGCCTGCAAGGTTTCTTTTGAGAAATCAGCTGATAGTCTTATGGGAACCCCTTTGTAGGTAACTGTCTCCTTTTCTCTTGCTGCTTTTAAGATTCTCTCCTTATCTTTAATCTTGAGTAATGTAATTATGATGTGCCTTGGTGTATTCCTCCTTAGATCCAACTTCTATGGGACTCTCTGAGCTTTCTGGACTTCCTGGAAATCTATTTCCTTTGCCAGATTGGGGGAGTTTTCCTTTATTATTTGTTCAAATAAGTTTTCAATTTCTTGGTCTTCCTCTTCTCCTTCTGGCACCCCTATGATTCGGATGTTGGAATGCTAAAAATTGTCCCAAAGGTCCCTAAGCCTTTCCTCAGTTTTTTTTAATTCTTGTTTCTTCATTCTGTTCTGGTTGAATGTTTCTTTCTTCCTTCTGTTCCAAACTGTTGAATTGAATCTCAGTTTCCCTCCCTTCACTGTTGGTTCCTGTACATTTTCCTTTATTTCACTTTTCATAGCTGTCACTTTTTCCTCTATTTTGTGACCATATTCAAATAATTTTGTAAGCATCCTGATTACCAGTGTTTTTGAACTGTGCATCTGATAGGTTGGCTACATCTTCATTGTTTAGTTCTATTTTTTTCTGGAGCTTTGATCTGTTTTTTCATTTGGGCCAATTTTTTTTGTCTGGGCGAGACTGTACATAGTAAGGGGTGGAGCCTTAGGTGTTCACCAGGGTGGGGCAACCCACTTCGCTGCGTTGTGGTGCTGTATGTGGTGGAGGTGTCTGAGAGGTAAAAATGCCATTTGCTCTGCTCTCTGCCAGTTTTCAGTCACTTCCCCCACTACCCACAATCAAATTGGGCCCTTCTGGTGCTGATTCCCAAGCAGCTGGATTTGTGTATATTCTAGGACCCTGTGGATCTCTCCAGTGAGAAACTGGGAGACTGGGAGTTTCTCACACTGCTGCTTCAACCCCAGCAGGTGCTTTCAGTCAGAGGTTTGAGGCTTTAGTTCCCAGTACTGTAACCCTGGGTTGCGTGGTCTATCTCGCCCCCCAGTTGTTTCTCCCAGTTTATCTGCATGCAAATGTGGACTGCCCAGTCCGCAAGCTTCAGCCTCGCACAGTCCATCAGCTGCTGCCTTGATACAAGTCCTCTCCACCTGGCTCCCCATCTCCACCCTCCTACCAGTCTGGATGAATGTTTCTTCTTTAACTTCTTAGTTGTTGGACTTCCATACAGTTCAATTTTCTGTCAGTTCTGGTTGTTTTTTGTTTTTAAATTTGTAGTTGTCCTTCTTTTGGTTGTTCGAGGAGGCACAGTGTGTCTACCTATGACTCCATCTTGGCCGGAAGTGGGTTACCCATTTCTGGTTAATCAGTAAGCCAGTAGCAGCTAAAAGGCATTCCCCTCAACTAACTATAAGGGCAATCATGTGATCCTGCCAACTATGCCAGGCTCAGCTTACTGACAGGGAAGCTATTGGATAGAAATGCCTGTAACACTCACCTGGGCTTGGAGCAAACCCTCACAGACATTTCCCCTTTCAGAGCCAATGTGACTGGATCAGCCCTTGTGGTTCTTACGATTACACGATGCACCTCAACAGCAGCCATCAGGGACCTTTGGGGGAAAGAAACAAGGTTTATTACTCACAAACCCTGAAGGATATGTGGTATGCTGGGACCACACACACACAGATGGAGATGGAGAAAGGGGGAGAGAGTAGAGCAGAGGTAGAGGGAGGACTGGGTTTCTGGCTTATTTTTATTGGGGTCTAAGGTGGGGTGCCTAGAGCTTTGCAAATGTAAAAATAATTTCCATTACAGTTGACATTCAATATTATTTTATATTAGCTTAATGTGTACAGTCTCATAATCAGACATTTCTATAATTTACAAAGTGATCCTCCCACCTGGCACCATACATAGTTATTACAATATTATTGAGTATAATTCACTCTTTATTGGTGAATTTAAAAGACAAGTGCAGGAATTAAAGCTCAGGAAGGGAAAAATCAAGTTGGCAAACAGTCAGTTATCTAAGTCAATTGCACATCTCTAAAACAAAGGAAACTCCAGGGATGGGGCAGCCTGGTACTGTATCTACTCAGGCAGCTAGGGATGTGTCCATGTGAGGGAAATGTCAGATACTTGCATTACAATAAGAAACCAACTGTCAGGTACTTATACTACATCTACATAAAAATGCCACATCTTATGTGACATTTATACTACATCTACATAAAAATGCCACTACATCCTCTAAGGCAGAGATTGTCACAAAAATGGTTGAGGAAACAAAGGGTGTCCTTCAAATGCATAACTGTGCTATGTGATTTTTTTCAGTTTTAGTGAGATAAAATTGACTTACAGCAGTGTATAAGTTTAAGGTGTACAATATCATCATTAGGCTTACTTATATTGTGAAATAATCACCACAATGAGTTTAGTTAGCATGCATCCTTTCTTATAGATACAAAAAAGAAAAAAATACTTTTCCTTATGATGCGAACTCTTAGAGTTTATTCCCTTAACAACTTTCATATATACCTACAACAATGTTAACTATAGCCATCACTTGTACATTACATCTTTGCTACTTATTTATCTTATACCTGAGAGTTTGTACCTTTTAACAACCTCCGTCCTATTCCCACTTCCCCTACAAACCACCTCTTGTAACCATACAAATGGTTTGATTTTTAGACTCCACATATATGAAAGATCATATGGTGTGTGTTCTCTGTCTGACTTATTTCTGTTAGCATTGTTTTTAAGGTCCATGCATGTTGTCACAAGTGACAGGATTTCCTCCTTTTTATGACTGAAAAATGTTCCATTGTATACATACACTACGACTTGTTTATCCATTCATCTGTTGATGGAAACTTAGGTTGTTTCCATCCCTTGACTATTGGAAATAATGCTGCAATGAACATATGGGTGCAGCTATCTCTTTGACATATTATTTTCATTTCTTTCCATTACATGCCCAGAAGTAGAATTGCTGGGTCATATGGTAGTTCTATTTTTAATTTTTTGAGGAACTTCCATACTATTTTCTATACTGGCTGTACCAATTTACAATTCCACCAACAGTGTATGAGGGTCTCCTTTTCTCTACATCCTCAGTGTTTGTTATCTCTTGTCTTTTTGATGACAGCCATTCTAACAGGGGTGAGATGATATCTCATGGTGGTTTTGATTTGCATTTCCCTAATGATTAGTGATGTTGAGCATCTTTTCATGTACCTGTTGGCCATTCTTATAATTTTTTTTGAAAAATATTTCTTCAGGTCCTTTGTTAATTTACGAGGTCTGTCCAGAAGATATGCAGCCATGTAATATGAAAAATAGAGACATTTATTGAAGAAGATATAAGATACAAGAAACATTGTACACAGGACAATGATGCCTCATTTCCCCTTCAAAGTAGGCACCTCAGAACCTCACATAGTTCTCTCAATAGCCATCAGCTGCCCCATTGTATTTTCCCAAATCTCATTGATGGTCTGAAATCTATTCTCTTTCAAAGGTGATTTTCATTTTGGGAAAAGCCAGAAGTCACAGAGTGTCAAATCTGGGCTGTAGGAGGGCTGAGTGACCTGAGTGATTTGATGTTTCACAAAAAACTCCATGAGACGTGATGCATGAGTGGATGCATTGTTGTGATGAAGCTGCCAATCACCAGTTGCCCATAGCTGCAGCCTTCTGCATCATCCCAATAGTTTCTGTGGAGGAATGTTCAAACTTAATGCAAAATTTGATGCAGATTCATTGCTCTACTCAGTCATTTTGAATGCAACAGCCACACAGTACACATGCTCACTCAAAGGTATCTACTGCTCCCACTGACTTGTACAGTGAAGTCATCATTGTTCACACATGTGCATTCTAGTCCACTCTCCTTGGCTACCAGGTTACATCCATGTTGCACAAACCATTCTCACCATATTAACAATGGCCTGGCTTTTCCTGGACAGACCTCGTATAATGTGGATCATTTGTTTTTGCGATTGTGTTGTATGAGTTCATTATATGTTTTGAATGTTAACACCTTATCAGGACATATGATTTGCAAATACTTTTCCCCATTCCATAGGCTGTTTGTTTTCATTGTTTCTATGGATGTGAAGAAGTTTTTAGTTTGATATAATACCAGTTGTTTATTATTTTTTTGTCACTTGTGCTTCAGGTGTCATAGTGAAACAAAGTCGTTGCTGAGGCTCTTATTAAGGAGTTTTTTTTTTTTTTCTATGAAAAAATGGTTTTATTTTTTATTTTTAAAAATATTTTTATTTATTTTTAGAGAGGGAAAGGGAGGGAGAAAGAGAGGGAGAGAAACATCAATGCGTGGTTGCCTCTAGCATTACCCCTACTGGGGACTCGGCCTGCAACCCAGGCATGTGCCCTGACTGGGAATCAAACCAGCGACCCTTTGGTTTGCAGGCCCACACTCAGTCACTGAGCTACACCAGCCAGGGCAATTTTTTAGGTTGTTATTATAGTAGGTTCATGGTTTACAAGCTTTTATTTCAGTCTTTAATCCATTTCTAATTAATTTTTGTGAGTGATGTAAAATAGGGTTCTAATTTCATTCATTTTGCATGTTAATATCTAATTTTTCCAGCAGCAAGTACTGAAGAGACTCTTTTTTTCGTTGTGTATTCTTGACTCCTTGTCAAATATTAGTTAACATATATGTTTGAGTTTATTTATGGGCTCTTGATTCTGTTCCATTGATTTATATGTCTGTTTCTATGGTGGTACCATACTGTTTTGATTACTACAGCTTGAAATCAGAAAATGTGATGTCTCCTGCTTTGTTCTTTCTCAGGATTGTTTTGGCTATTTGGGGTCTTTTGTGTTTCTATCCATATTTTAGGATTGTTTTTTCCAGTTCTGTAAAGAACTGCCACTGGAATCTTGCTAGAGATTGCATTGAATCTGTAGATGACTTTGAGCAGTATGGACATTTTAATGGTTTTCCAACCCATAAACACAGGAAACCTTTCCATTTATTTTTTTCTTCAATTTCTTTAATCAATACCTTATAATTTTCAGTTTAGAAATCTTTTACTTGCTTGGTTAAATTTATTCCTATTTTATTCTTTTTGATGTCATTGTAAATGGGATCATTTTCTTTATTTCATTTTCAGGTAATTCATTGTTAGTGTATAGAACTACTACTGTACTTTTGCATGTTAATTTTGCATCCTCCAACTTTACTAAAAATTTTTATTGATAGAACTGTTTTTTGGTGGAGTCCTTAAGATTTTTCCAGATATAAAATCATGTCATCTACAAACAGGGGCAATTTTATTTCTTCTTTTCCAATTCTGATGACTTTTATTATAATTTTTGTCTGATTACACTACTAGGACTTCCAGTACTATATTGAATAGAAGTGGTGAGAGTGGGCACCCTGGTCTTGTTCCTGATCTTAGAGGGAAGATTTTGACCTTTCACCATTGAGATGTTAGCTGTGGGCTTGTCATATATGGCCTTTATTATATTGAAGTACATTTTTTCTATACCTAATTTGTCAAGAGTTTTTTTTTTTCATGAACGTTGTGACTTTGTCAAATGCATTTCTGTGCTTATTGACATGATTTTCTTTCATTCTATTTATATGATGTATTATATTGAGTGGTTTGTATATGTTGAACCACTCTTGCATCCCAGGGATGAATTAATCCCACTTGATCATGGTAAATGACCTTTTTGATTTGCTGCTGAATACTATTTGCCAGTATTTTATTGAGAATTTCACAATTTTTCCTTGATATTGGCCTGTAATTTTCTTTTCTGCTAGTGACCTGCTGATTTGATGTCAGGGTTATGATGGCCTTATTAAAATGAGTTTGGGAGTGTTTGCTGCTCTTCAGTTTTTTGGAAAAGTTTGGGAAATATTGGTGATAATTTTTCCTTAAATATTTAATAAAATTCAACTGTGAAGCCATATGGTTCTGGGCTTTTTTTCTTTGGGAGATTTTTGATTACTGATTCAATATCCTTACTAGTAATTGGTCTGTTCAGATTTGTTGTTATTCCTGATTCGGTCATGGTAGGCTATATGCTTTCAAGAATGTTTCCATTTCTTTTAGGTCATCCAGCTTGTTGGCATAAAGTTATTGATAGTAGCCTCTTATGATCCTCAAAAATATAATTTTTGAAGTATCAACTGTAATGTCTCTGTTTTTATTTATAATATTGTTGATTTAAGTCCTCTCTCTTTTTTCTTTGGTCAGTCTAGCTAAAAGTTTGTCAATTTTGTTTGTCTTTTCAAAGAAACAACTCTTAGTTTAGTTAATTTTTTGTATTGTTTTCTTGTCACTTAATTTCATTTACTTCTGGTATAATCTTTTTTATTTCCTTTCTCTTCCTAACTTTAGGCTCAGTTTTTCTTCTTTTTCTAGTTCTTTAACGTAGAGTAGGTTATTTATTTGAGATCTTTCTGGTTTCTTAAGGTAGGGTTTGTTTGTTTGTTTGTTTTGCTATGAACTTCCCTTTTAGAACTGTTTTCCTGCATTCCTTAAGTTTTGGCATGTTGTGTTTCTACTTTCTTTCATTTCAAAATACCTATCTCCCCTTTAATTTCTTCTTCAATCCATGTTGTTGAGGAGAGTGTTTATTTCTGTGTATTCAAATTTTCTGGTTTGCCTCCTGTTATTAATTTGTAGTTATATACCATTGTGGTCATAGAAAATACTTGGTATAATCTCAGTCTTCTTAAATTTGTGAAGACTCTTTTGTTAAGGTTTTGTTGCCAACCATATGGTGTATCTTACAAAATGTTTTATGCATACTTGAGAAGAATGTTCACTCTGCTGTTGTTACATAGAATGTTCTCTATTTGTGTTAGCTTCATTTAGTTTATAGGGCTGTTCAAACCAGTTATTTCCTTATTAATTCTGTCTGGATGATATATCATTGTTGAGAGTTGGGTATTAAAGTTCGCAGCTATTATTATATTGCTGTTTATTTCTCCTTTTGGGTCTATTAGTTTTTGCTTTAAATAGTTGGGTGCTCCAGTGTTGGGTACATAAATATTTACAGTTGTTATATCTTCTTTATGGATTGACACCTTTATCATTATAGAATGACCTCTTTGTCTCTTTTTACCATTTTTAGTTTAAAGTCTATTTGTTTGTATATATAGCTACTTCTGCCTTTTTTCTTGTATACCATTTGCTTGAAATATCTTTTTCCATCCCTTTACTCTCAATCTATAATGTGTCTTTAAGCTAAAGTGAGTCTCTTTTAAGCAGCCTAGTGTTGAATCCTGTTTTTTAATTCACTCAGCCACCTTATGTATTTTCATTGTAGTATTTAATTTATGTACATTTAAAGTAATTATTGATAGGCAAGGACACACTACTGATATGTTCTTGTTTTCTGGCTGTTGTGTAGATCTTTGGTAGCAGTGTGATTTGACTTTCTAAAATTATGTTCTTTTGTGTAATTACTATAGGTTTTTCCCCTTGTGGTTACCATGAGGCTTATGTAACATAAATTAAAATAGAAACACCCTTCCCTGGGTGGTGTGGCTCAGAGGATTGACCACCAGCTTGCAAACAGAGAGGTTGCTGGTTTGATTCCTGGTCAGTGCACATGCCTGGATTGCCAGCCAGGTCCCCATTTGGGGGGCATGTGAGAGGCAACCAATAGATGTTTCTGTCACACATCCATGTTTCTCTCCTTCTCTTTCTCCCTCCCTTCCCCTCTCTCTAAAAATAAACAAAATATTTTTAAAAATTATAATACCCTATTTTAACCTAGTAACAACTTACCTTCAACAGGATTTCTAAATTTTATACTTTTACTTCTCCCCCTCACATTTTAGGTTATTGATATTACAGTTTATATATTCTTACATTGGGTAACTAGTAACAGATTATTGTAATTATGGTTATATTACTATATTTGTTTATTAAATTTTACACTAGAGTTGTAAGTGAATTACACACCACCATTACCATATTATAGGATCTAACTCTGATTATGTGCAGGGTCCAGCAGAAGTGACACCTGCTTGAGTATGGTTGGTAGGGTAATAATATGGGTGTAATAATTTGCAGTTTTAATTTGAACATTTCACCTAAAATGTCCTATGGTGTGCTTGAGTGTAATATTGTTATGTTACAGAATGACATGCTATGATTCTGTAATAAAAGATTTTGTAATAAAAAGGGCATTATTTGTATCAGACCCTGTATCTACCATTACCACTAAGTTTTACACTACTTTCTTATTTTTTTAATGATATTAGCATCCTTTTACTTCCACTCAAAGAACTCTTTCTAGCATTTCTTATAAGACAGATCTAGTGTTGATGAACTCTCTCAGCTTGTATTTGTTCAGGAAAGTTTATATCCTTCATTCATTTCTGAAGGACAGCTCTGTTTTGTATAGATTTCTTGGCTAGGTTATTTTTCTTTCAACATTTTGAATATACCACCCCATTCATGCCTGGCTTGAAACACAGAAATCTGCCCACTGTCTTATGGAGATTCCCTTGTATATAACTTTTTTCTTCTCTTTGTGCTTTCAAAATTTTTTCACCTTTCACATTTGACAATTTAATTATAACATGTCTCAGTGAATAGGGTTGAACCCTATTCAGATTCAACCTATTTGGGATTTTTTTAGAACTCATGGATCTGGATATCTATTTTTCTCCCCTAGTTTGAGCCTTTTACAGCCATAATGCTTGAAATATACTTTCTGGCCCTTTGTCATTCTTTTCTCCTTCTGGAATTACCATAGTGAAGATATTGTTTTTTATGATTGTGTCCCATATGTCCTGTAGGCTTTATTCACTTTTTCCTTCTGACTGGGTAATTTCAAATATACTGTCTTCTAGGTCACTGATTCTTTCTTTGGTATATTCAATCACCTTTTGAAGCTGTGTATTGAATTACTCAGTTAAGTTACTGTATTTTTTAGCTCTGTGATTTCCATTTTTAAAAATTGTTTCTATTTTCTTTAACTTCTCATTTGTTTATGTATTATTTTCTTAATTTTGTTGTATGTGTGTATAGTTCACTAATCTTTAAAAGGACTGTTCTAGGCTCTGGTTTGGTAGCTCAGTTGGTTAGAGTGTCATCCTGATACACCAAGGTTGGGGGTTCAAACACTGGTTAGGGCACATATAAGAAACAACCAATGAATATATAAATAAGTAGAATAACAAATTGATGTTTCTGTCTCTCTCTCCCCCTTCCTCTCTCTATAATCAATAAAAAATAATAAAAGGATTATTTTGAATTCTTTGACAGTTCATGGATCTCCATTTCTTTAGGATCAGTTAGTACAGCTTTATCAGTGATAACTGACCTTAAAGAAATGGGTCACAGCTTTATCCTTTGGTGGTGTCATATTTATCTGAATTTTCAAGATCTTTCATTCTTTATGTTAGTGTCTGTGCATTTGAGTGAGTGGTATCCTCTTCCAGACTTTATAGGTTCGCTTTGGTAGAGAAAGTTCTTCACCAGGCATCTCAGTTTGGATTTCTGGATGTATCAGCTGGTAATATCTTTGGGCAGGTGGGCTTGCTGTCAGAGTCTGTTTTGGATTGAGTCCACTGCCTGAGCTGTGAGGTTGGGAGGTGTGTGCCACTGAGTATAGTTGAATAAGACTGCTGGCACAGTTTCCTGCTTATGTAAAAGTTGTAGGATGGGCTCCATCATTGCCTGGGTTCTGTGGTCAACCTTCCTATATAGTCAAGACTGGGTACTAAACAGTAGGTGGGGGTATTTATTAATGTTATAGAATGACAACTCTGGAAATCAGATTCTCCCTTCTCAGGCTTTGTTTTTGCTCTAGTTGTTTGTTTTAGTGACGTTTTAACTCATTTTGTAGCTTGTATTCGTTGTTATGTGTGGCTACCAAAGTGTTTCTATTATTGTAGTGATCAGCTAGTGATCAGAGTTCCTAAAAGTGAAACCAACCCCTCCCCCAAATGTCATCCTAGCTTTTGCAGATTGTTTCTGTGTGTTGGGGAAAACTTTGAACTTCTAACCAGACAATATGCAACTCTACCCTAATGGGGAACCTGAAAGTCAGACAAAGGTAGTAGTTTAGAGTCTTATTACTTTTTTAGTGCATGCACCCAGCTCTGGATATGGGCTTGGCCTTCTCAATTCCTAAGACCATGTGGGAGCTTTTCAAGGTTCTTATTCTCTGTATCCCCCAGCATTTCTTCCTAAGCTTTTCAATTTATGTATTATTTAGCTCATTAATTATTATTAATGCATTTAAGTATTTTTGAAAACATTCCCCAAGTAGTTGCCTCCAACTTGGAAAAGTTCCAAGTAAGGCCTTTGAGCTGATACTTCAGAAAGCTAAAATATAGGATTAAGACACCAACCTCAATTCTTGGAATAAAGTCCATTTTGCTCCCTCTAGTAATAGAAACCAATACCTGGAATGTGGGCTATTTTCCAAGATGCTACTAAAAAGGAAATGGGATAAGGCCAGGGTAAGTTAAAGTTTTTTTTTTCCTTGTCTGGTTGCTGTTAAGTTTTCAGAGTTCCAATGAAGTTGATTCTGACATTTTTTTTTGTTGTTGTTCATTTTGCCAGTGTAGGGTAAGTGGAGGCAGTCTGGCTTCCTCACCCAGGTGTTGTGGTAACTAAGGGAAGCAGCTTCCCTTGCCTTGAGGAGCCTGATAACCAGTGTTCTCATAGCCTTGAGACTGGGTCTGATAAACTGTTCCCATAACATGAAGTGGGCTCCCATGCGTAGAATTATGCTGTTATGTAATTTTCTGGCTTGAAACTGGCTTTGTTTGCCTCTAGTACTTAAGGCAGCAGGGACTCCCTCCTTGGTGCCACACTGGGGAGCAAGGGCCATGACATGTGCCACACAGAGGGGACAGGTGACATGCAGTGTGCCACGCAGAGACATGCAAGGGGACACACAACTTGCAGTGTGTGTGGATCACCCATCCTTAAATAAAGGTATGTCAAGCCTCCCCATAGCTCTGCATTTTCTTCCATCCGCCCAAATACTGTGAACCTATCAGGTGTTGATCAGCTGCAACACAGCCAGTTTATTTGCTGCTTTTGTAGAACATGCTTTTGAAATTCCCTATGCCACACTATTTTCATTGACATCTCTCTGCTTATTTTAAAATGATTTATGATTAAAACCATGTTCTACAAATGTAAAAGGGCTGAGTATTGAAAATGTAGCAAGAAGTATGGTGATGATGGAAATGATGTAAACAAAGAATCAGAACCATTAACATTACATGGTTCTCTCTTCAAACATAATTTTAATAATGTACGTTGGTGGCCAGTATGGCTTAATTGTGAGTTAGGAACAATTGGGCCAAAAAGAGCATTTTTACCCTAAAGCGTTCTGTCAGTGGAGGGGATTCTGTAGATTTTATTTATTTTGTTTTTGTGGGAAGATGAGGGACTATGAACTTGGGCATCAATAGATGTCATATTACAGTGGTTTTCCAAATGTTAATCAAATTTTAATGTTTGCCACAGTGACTTGGACTAAGAGGGAGTGACTTGAAAGGTCACAGATGGTGAGGTTCCAAGCTTCCCATGTCTGTAGTCAACCACTGCAGTCTCATCTGTTTAATATATGTATTAGGGATATATGAAAAGTTTTTGAAAATTGATTTCCATCACTAAAAACTTATAAAAACCACAACATAGACTGATATACCTGACTTTGATCTGGAGTAGAATTAAGGGTTACACTAAATTAGATTAGAAGGTTATCCCAGACTTAATCTGATTGCAAAATCCCCAGGGACAAGGGCTGTGGGCACCATTGCTTTCTAATCCTCTTAGTGTCTGCTCCAGGTAAGTGCTTTGTAAATATCTATCTTCTCAGCTGTGGAAGAAAATATGGTCAGGTAAGTCTGTGGAACCAGATTATAGTGAGTTTTGAAGTCTAAAAAGTGATTAAAAATTACTATGAACAAAATGTCACAAAACAAACAAGCAAAATATAACCAAAGACACTGAAATTGAGAACAGGCTGACAGTGACCAGAGGGGAGGGAATTTCAGGGGAAAAGGGGAAGGGTTTGGAGCAACAAGTATAAAGGACACATGGACAATAGCAAGGGGGGTGGAAATGGGAGGGTGCTGGGAAGGGCTGGGGGTGGGCTGGGATGGGGGTAAAAGGAAGAAAACTGTACTCGACAATTAAAATAAAATAAAATTTAAAAAATTGTCATCAAGCAAAAAATGTGTAGAGAAATAGCAGGTGGTAAGAATTATAGCAGAAGACAAGCAGTAAGAAGACCAGCTACTAGAATGCTACTGATGTTTTGGTCAATTCATAGTCTTTAAAAAGCCCTCACTTTTAGGTATTGGATATATTTGGGAAAAGGAATTAAAAGGATTAAATACAATTCTTGATCTCAAAGAGTTTCAGGTATGTACAAAGGGCTTCATTAGAGAGAATAAGTAGGTAACTTCAAGGAGGACCAAGACCCAGAAGAGCAGCTCTGGACCTTCTATCTTGAACTTTTCAGAAATACCCGAAGACTTCAAAAAAGGGAAAGAGGCAAGTCCATATGGCCACAGCCAATCATGAAATTGTAAAAACTGAGTTATTATAATATATGTGACAATAGCATTATCTCTAAGGAGGGGGAATGAGGGAGCCTTCTTGGGGTGCTGGAAATGTCTTGATCTAGATGTTGGGTTTCATGGCTGTATTAACAAATATGTAATTTATATAAGTTTTAGAAATTGCTATATATTTTTAACAGTACCTTGTTATGATATTTTGAACAATACTCTGGGGCCTGATGCTTACAAAATGGATACTTAGACTTATAATTTATACTTAAAATTCCTCCTTGAATATAATAATTTAAAATTGTTATACCATAAAAATCAACTCATATTTACATTTGCCTAGTTAGTGACATATCACATTAACTTTTACTTTTTAGGTAGCTATACTTAAGAAGCTTCCCTGTGGTTACAAATGTTTCCATCTTGTGATTTCCTTTCTCATCTTCTAAATGTCAAGTGCAAGGTGTTCTGCAAAGGAGGAAAAAACCAGCTCCTTGATATTGCAGACAAATTATTCCCAGTACTTGACAAACTACACTACTGCAGAGAGTTTAGTCTATCACTTTGGAGCAAGTGTTCCCATTTTGTGTCATACTAGTATCATTCAAAAGCAGTACAGAAAGTTATTTCTTTTTTTTAAAGATTCTATTTATTTATTTTTAGAGAGAGGGGAAGGGAAGGAGGAAGAGGGAAAGAAACATCAATGTGTGGTTGCCTCCTGCATGCCCCTTACTGGGGACCTGGCCCACAACCCAGGCATGTACCCTAGACTGGGAATGGAACCAGTGACCCTTTGGTTTGCAGGCTGGCACTCAAACCACTGAGCCACACCAGCCAGGGCAGAAAGTTATTTCTTACTGATAACACCCTGAGGTTGTCACCAGATAATTTCTGATTTCCTTACTGAGCAACAGTCCCTACATTCATAAGAAAAAGGGAAGCATAATTTACCTTGTTAAAAAGACCATAATTAATAAGTTTATTAACATAGCATGTTTATTAACTAATCATAATAAAATTAAGACATGGTAGAAGAAATCTCTTGGGTTTAAAAATAGCTTTATTTAGCATACCAAAAACATAGAAACATAAGAAAAACCTTACCTAGTATAAACATAAAAATAGTTAAATACCATAATTTAATGTAAACCAGGTGTTTCAAAATGTGAAATATTATAATAAAATACATGCTATTTACACAGAACCAAATTAAAGCAACCTCCAGATCATCAATCTTGAAGTCATAATTAACAATGAACCAAACACAGTATCAGTATTTGTACTATTCAGTAGAAAAAAGAAATCATTTAATTTATTTTAAATGGATATAATTCATTGTGGCATTCAAAACAGGGAGGCAAATAGTGCCAGTTCTTTGATTCCAGACACCACCACTGCATGTGGAGATTTAGAAACCATTCCACTGGAAGACCTACCATTAAGCCCATTCTTTATTTAAATGCAAACTGGTTGATTCAGTTTAGTTACTGCTTAAAAAAGGTACTAAATATATCTGCAAAAATAAACCTTTATTGAAAATGACCAAAGGTGAATGTAATATCAATCAGGTAAGAAAGGCAAAAGCACAAAAATATATATTGTTCCAGACAAGCCCCTTTTAATTATAACAAATGTTAAGAAATTCACTTTATAAAACCAGATGGGGTAGCAAAGGCTTTTTAAAAATGTAAAACCAAAATCAAAATCAAACCAAACCAAACAAACAAAGCTAAGAGAATGCTTCTTGAAGAAAGTGGTATTTTGTTTATCCTGTCATCATGATGCCAATGCTGCCAGGAGACCTGGGGCTGATGCCAGTTTTTACTGTGGAATACAGTGCTTTCTTTGACTAACCATCTAAAAAGCTATGGTGATTTATCAGTTTAAGCATTTGGCTTTTGCTTCAAGGATCAACATTCATTCGTATACTGCAATTCAGATATCACTACAAGACAGAATCAAATCCATTATCAGGAGTTTAAAATGTAAAATAAAGTTGCACGAATACATACTTAGTAATGTTCTATTCTGCTCCTTTGTCTAATCTTGCCATTCTCAAACTTTTGGTCTCCAGACCTTCTTATGCTCTTAAAATTTATTGGGGATCTGGATGCCAAAGACCTTTTGTTTATGGAGTTGACATCTATCTATATTTGCCACATTAGAAAATGAAACTAAAAACTGATAAAGTATTTATACATTAAAAAATTAAAAAGCCCATTGCATGTTAATGTAAGTAACATTTTAGAGAAAATAGCAATATTTTCCAAAGCAGAAAAAAGATCTGTGGGAAGAGGGCATTGTTTTAATTTTCAACAATTTTGAGAGAGAGTATTACAGTGACAAGACAAATAATGTCTGTGTTATTGTGAAAATAGTTGTGATCTCGCAAATGCCCTGCAATCAGGCTCTGAAGGACTCCCAGGAGCTCATGGGCCACACTTTGGAAAACTGCTGGTTTAATCTAAGGCCTAATATGAATGACCTAAAAGCATCTACACAAAAGGAGCCTTACTTTTCAGTTTAAAATAAACCAAAATATCCATACATACACACAGAAGTCACTGTAGCAAACACTTCCACTTTCAGCTTTCACTAGAAGCCAAGATCACCATGTACTCATGGCCAAATTCAAAACAATATTGTCATTTCTGCTGAGACCAGGTCAAAATGAATTTATTTTTAGCCCATGAAAGCTAAAAAACCTATTAACTGAGTACACACATTTTAGATACCTTTCTAACATTTGCTTAATCCTGTTTGTGCTGAGCTGGCTATGGTCTTTAAGTTGGGACAGCCTTGGTATAGACCAGAGAATGGCAGTTTAACTAATAGCCCTCACACTCAGATTAGGAATATGTTAGCAATTTACAGAGCAGTCAGCTCTATTTCTCTGTGAAAATTCTGATAAATTTTAGGGAAAGAGAGGGAGAAAATTCTCCCTCAAGCACAATAAGAACAATGCCATGATCTTAGATGACTCTTCACATCTCACAAATAACTTTCATGCATGCCATCTCATAGATCCTTTGAAGCCACTAGAGAAGGGCAGGCCACACGATTTTACTGCAGTTTCAGAGTTAAGGAATATGAGGATCAGAAATGGGTGTTTCCCAAAGTAGCATGGCAAATATGTTGCAAAAAGGGATTAGAATTCATGTCATTTCAGTGGTAGTTTAAGATTTTCCTCCACATTCCTTCTTTGGTTTCATAGCAAGATTGAGGGAGGGGTTAGTGGGGATGGAGATGGAGGCAGCAGTACACGACACTTCTGAAACCTACATTCCATGGCCTCATCCACCATTTTACCCAACACTGAGGAGGCTTGGGAGTAGTAGACACATCTCCCTGACTGATACAATGAATTTTCCACCAGAACATACATTATGGAATTTCACATGAAAACAACTATCTTACTTTTTCTTTCTGAGCTAGTTTGTGTTGGCAGTTCATTCACAGCCTGTTCACTCTGCTCCAAGGGAAAAGTAAAAATCCTGCAGTTTAAAAAGATATGATGAAAATACAAAATGAAATAGCAACAATGAGGGCTCTATGAAGTTATTAGAATGAGATTTATTGTGCACCTGGCACAACACACTTAGCAATCTTCCTTCACCAACTGGAGAGCAATATAAAAATCACAGTTCTTAATTTAATGGGAAATTGCCTCAATCATCTTGAGGCAAAGACTTTAGTCTATACAAAAACATTAAGAAAATAATTTCAATAATTTCAACTAAATTCTTAGGTGCTTGAAGATTCTGTGGTGGTAGGAGAGGGAGTAGACAGTAGAGTAAAATGCAATGAAACAGCAAGAAGAAAATAATTAGTGTCACCAAAGAGCAAAGGAGAAGTCTTTATGTATTCACTGTCTTAATACACTATATTTACTTTAGAAATTATGATGTTGGCAGGAAATCCTCTCCACCAAGATATTACTACAAATAGCATGAGACATTCAAAGATAGTAAGCAAACACTGTTTAATTGGGTGTGGGACAGTGAACAACAACAAAAATCTCTCCTACAAAACTAGCCAAATGCCACTAATGACCAATAATTTTCTTGCCATACACTATAAGCAAGTTATTGTTTACTGTGCCTTCCCTCTGTCTTTCTGAGATGTTCTGAAAATCAAGATGGACTACATGCATTTTTTTCCTTTTAAGGTAGTTGAAGAAAAAAACTAACAAAAGCCAGTAAGAATTAGAAAACATGCTGAGTTCATCTTATTTTCAAAATTTAACAGCATATTGCTATCTATTACACACATTGGTGACCCCCCAATTTTGGTGAATAATATTCTCTTTACAGGTGATTTAGACAAAAGTTAATAGCTTTTTAAGACAGTTGCACATGTGCTGGGTTGACATACACATATGTATATATGTATATATACATGACACACATATATAAATTATCACATCACATGAAGACCTCCACTGTTTTTCCCACTTCATGTATTTCCACTAACTAAAATGAGCACGAATAAGGATTTTATAGTAGGGAACAAAACTAATGAAAATCAAATCAGAAAATGTGAAGTGGTATGCTGTCGGAGTCCAATAAAATACTCAATGCACATTTATGTAGTGGTAAAGTGCTAGAAAGTTCTTTCATTAGTATTCTAAAAATGATTATAGTAAAAAGAAGTTTGCAGTTTCATTTGATGGTGGTGACCACAGGCACCATAGCAATAGCATTGGCTGAGTTGGAGTTGATGATGTCCTCATACTCTGGGGGTGGGTCTAAATGAGGTTCTGTTCCACTCCTCTGAAGGTTTACCTGGCCAGTGGCTTCCTCATAGGTTGGTGGAGGATCGCAGTTGGACAGGCGAGTGGAGACAGAATCTGAACGCCCAACTACATATTCCAGAAAGCCTGGCGACATTCCACTGCTATCAAACACTTCATCTGGTGGGGGAGGGGGAGTAATAATATTAAGATGCTGAGGGAAAGGGATGTGACTTTCGGTCACTGTCTGTCTGCGAGTTTTGTTTCTTAGGAAGCATCTCCAGATTAGGAAAATGACAAGGAGGATAATAAAGAGGCCAAAGATTAATGGAAAGGTAAGATAAAATTGAAACCAGTCACTTCCTCTGTTACTCTCTCCTTGTTGTGCTTTTGTATAGGTGTTCCAAAACTCTTTCTGAAAATAAAAGACAAAATAAATTGAAAATCAGTATGATCAAAACATGAGAAATATCAAATGAAAAAATTTCTTAGTTCTGTTAACATAATAAACAAAAAACCCAAACCAGATTCATTGGTTTAAATGACCTACATCCTACATTTTACATGGCAAAAATTACAAATAAATCATGGTGCTCACTCTGGTTCCTTCCTAAAATAGCATATGAGTCTTTTCTCTCTTTTTTTAAAATTTATTTTAATTGTTGTTCTTGTATAGTTTTCTGCCTTTTGCTCCCATTCCAGCCCACCGCCCCAGCCCTCCCCACTCCCCTCCCATTTCCACCTCTGCTAGTTTTTGTCCATGTGACCATTATACTTGTTGCTCCAAACCCTTCCCCTTTCCCCCTGAAATTCCCTCCCCTCTCCCCTCTGGTGACTATCAACCCCTTCTCAATTTCAGTGTCTTTGGTTATATTGTGCTTGTTTGTTTGTTTTTTTGATTAGGTTCCTGTTAAAGGTGAGATCATATGGTATTTGTCCTTCACTGCCTGGCTTATTTCACTTAGCATAATGCTCTCCAGTTCCATCCATGCTGTTGCGAAGGGTAGGAGCTCCTTCTTTCATTCTGCTGCATAGAATTCCATTGTGTAAATGTACCAAAGTTTCTTGATCCATTCATTTACTGATGGGCACCTAGGTTGCTTCCAACACTTGGCTATTGTAAATT